>VMDR010004310.1:0-61473 GCA_007922815.1 Macrotus californicus | reverse complement strand
GCACTGATTTTATTAGCCTACCAACACTTTATAAATTAGGAGTAGGAAGCTGGATATTTAATATTTGTAGGAGAAAGCCTTGCTTTCGCAATGCCTTAGAGATAATGTATCACAGTACCTAGGTTTCACATCACTGCGTAGGTGTTGGGGGAACTAATTCAAAGTGTTTCGGAATAGATTTGACCTAAGGAGCAATACAATACATAACCTAAGAAAAATGAAGTTCCTGACTCTTAATGAATAAATAAATAATATATATCAAACCTCCCAGTGAGTACAGTTTAGAAAGAAGAACAAAATATTAGAAAAAATGTTGAAAAACACTGAGGAAGAGATGGCAAGGCACAGAAGGAAATAGCACCAAAATCTGGCAAAAAGAAGTCTACAGAGAGACTGACCCTGGCATCTAGGACTGATTTTGTGCCTCACATTCCAGAGGCCAGAAGAGGCAACGGAGTGACTGAGAAGTCGAGGATATATTCCGACAAATGTGTGGGCCTATGTTGAGGAAAAGCTGGCATCTAGTGTTGCGTGGCGGGTGGTTGTTGGCCCGAGTCCTTGAAGGATACGGCCTAGGGGGGGGTTGGGGGAGCTGAGACAAAACCTCCAGGAGCAGACACATCTGCAGCGTTAGTGCCCCTACTGTGCCCCAGAAGCAAACGTGAAGCCCGTCTGCAGGATAACTTCTTCGGCATAGGTCTTGTTCTGAGATTTAGACTACATAATATAGAGCACTTAATAAAATATAACCAAGGATAAGAAGATCGAGCTGAGGAAAATGAGACAATAGAACCAGAACCACGGGGATTCACATTGTGTAAGTTGTCAGCACCCAGTGTAAGATAACTGGCCTCCTGTATTCCAAGAGGTAAAATTAAAAAGAAATCTTAACGGGAAATGATGGAGAAGAAGCAATTTGAAAATTCCAAAACTGAAAGACAGCACCTGGAATAATTCAGAGGATGCGTATTGGGCACGTGTGGCAGAGCCGGCGAGAATCAATGACATGGAAGACAGGTTAGAAGAAAATGCCTGACATGAAGCAGTGAGACCCACAAATGGGAAATATAGACTAAGAGACAGAGGGGATCTCTGACATCGGTTAGTTTCAAGAAAGTTGCTGGAGCCTCTTGCCCCCACTGTGAAAAGAGAACATATGGGGTAGGCTACAAAACCACACGCATAAATTTTCAATATACAAGTAAGCGAAGTTTATATAATCATATCTATTAAGCTACCTACAGATCAGTTGTAGAGTTTTTCCAACATTTCAGAAGGCACTTTGGGCCCCTTTCCGTTCAATTTCTACTCCTTGATGTAGCTATCACTGCTGTTTCTGCCAACATAGGTTACTTTGCCTGTTAGTAATGGATTCATGCGGTTTACGATCTTTGGGGCTGGTTTCATTTTGTGTATAGGCAAGACAGAGCTTGTTGGGCTTGTGGACCTTAGGGGCTTTCTCCTTGTGATATCTGGGGTACCAGGGAAGAAAGCTGCATCCCATCTTAAGCTTGCTCTAAAGACAGAAACTTCCACCAAAAAAAGTCACCAAATGGCTAATATCTCAATATTTTCTCAACCCTCTGTCCTGGGCGTAAAGCGGGAAGAAGATAGCTTCTGGAGATACTGGACCCAGCAGACAAATAAGGATGTAGAAGATGAACATGGCAAATTCATGCATAAAATACAAATGAACCACATTGGTCATAATTTAATCACAGCCATACCCAGAAACAGGGGAAGCTGGGAAATGTGTCTTCAGACTTTGGCAATGTGCCTAACGAAACATTTTATTGCTATATGCCCTGGCTGGTGTGGCTCAGTGGACTGAGTGCTGGCCTGTGAACCAAAAAGTCACTGGTTTGATGCCCATCAGGGCACATGCCTGGGTTGTGAGCCAGGTCCCCAGTTGAGGGCATGCGAGAGGCAACCGATCAATGTATCTTTCACACATCAGTGTTTCTCGCCCTCTCTTTCTCCCTCCACCCCCCTAAAATAAATAAATAAAATCTTTTTAAAAATGTCACAAATCATAGTTAGCTGTAAAAAATTTATTGTTTAGAAGAAAATGAGAACGAATATGGTGGTGTTGGAAGGGGGCTGAAAGCTATTGCTCTTACATTTATTCTCTCTTTGTCCTTTGGCCCCGGGCGCAGGACTAGGAGTGAGGGAACTGCCGTGACCAGAGAGGACACAGCTCTGTAGAAATGCTTCTGCCTTTACCCTAAGATACAAGAGAAGAACTCAGAAGGGACAGGGGAAGAAACTAATAGCTGGTACATTGAGCACTTATTATGTGCCAGACACTGGGTGAATGGTTTCGGCATTTCAGTCCTCATGCAAGACTTTATTTATATTTATTGATTGACTTTTAGAGAGAAGAAGGGGGGAAGGAGAGAGGGAAGGAGGGGAGAGACAGAGAGAGAGAGAGAGAGAGAGAAAGAAGCATTGATTTGTTGTTACACTTATTTATGGATTTATTGGTTGCTTCTTGCAGGTGCCCTGACTAGAGATCGAACCGTAAACTTGGAGTATTGGGACAAGGCTCTAACTAACTAAGCTACCCGGCCAAGACTTTATTTAATCCCTATGGGATTCATCTACTCATTCAAGACCCATTTACTGAGCACCTATTATGTATCAGCTCCTATGCTAATCACTGAGAAGAGGGGTACAAAGATAGAGTCCTCCATTCTTGCCGAAATTACAACCTAACTAAGCGGGTGCGAGCACAGCTTTGGAGCCAGGGTGCCCGGGTTCAAATCCTAACTTATTTGTCACGTGAATGTGTAAGTCACTGTAACTATCTGTGCCTCAGTTTTCCCACTTGTAAAACAGGGATTATAATGACACTGGCATTCTAGGATTACTATGATGCTCCAGTGACATGGTGGATGCAAAACACTCACTGCAGTGTCAGATACGTCATTGATGCCCAATACATGTGAGCTACTATTGTAATGGGGGAGACCTATCTCAAATCATAATTGCTAATGAGTATGAATAGCAAGAAATGTAGAGTATGCCATCCACCAGAAGTGGCTAGAAATCTGAGTGCCATTCCTTTTCCTTGGTTATTCTCTTGAGATATGACTTACACACCAAAAAGTACGCAGACTGGAGTGCAGTCGTCCAATCGGCTGGGTGGTGTGGTCATCCCTGGTCCAGCCAGCTGTTGTTAGTGTGGACAGTATTATTGGAGGGATTGGAGAGGGCTGTACAATGATGAGGCTGGAGTTCAAGCCGTGTGCCTGCGGGTGAGGCCTAGGGAAGGTGAGAAAGGCAGTTGAGCTCCAGGATGTCCCTGCTGAGGTTGTTTTGGCTCCTCTTCCACAGAGGTTGTACTCTAGATGTCAGACCTTATCCTCTAACCCTCAGTATTCTCACCTGTAAAAAGGGGAGAGGGTGTGAATTCAAATGGTCCACCTAACTTTTGGAGTAACTGTGAGGATAAGAATCAATGACATAATTTCTATGGAGAATCTTGGTGCAACTGCTATGCAGATGCATAAAATTATTAATTTACTGATAGCTAGAAAAGAACAATTACATTGAGCTACTGAAGCCAATCTTGGCCAAGACTCTTGGGGCAGGGAGAACACCCCACCCATTCTGATTAATTCATTGAGTGACTGCTTTCATTTTAGATTGATGAAAGATTTCAGAGAATATGACAGAAACAAAGGGCAGGCTTTAACACCATTTTGCAGCTTCTGTCCCTGAGGCTGTGTGAGGGCTTTTCATTCCATCTCCTGCTTATATGTGGCTCCATTGTCTGTGCAGAAGGTCTCGCTTTGCTAATATGTTGGTTTGAATGGGGCTGAGTCTTGGGCTACTCTGTTATGACTGCATTTCTGCTTAGACATTCATTCATTATTTAGCTGTACCAGGAGCTCCCTCCCTGTATCTGGTCCCAACCCTCAAGGACTCCACATCTGACTGGGTAAGTATAAGCAAGGGATGGATGCTACCTTGGGTTAACTGTTCAATTTTGATCCAATTAAATTTGGGCAGAGGAGTGAATACACAGGCTATGAGCTTCTGCCACTGCACAAGCATGGGGTTTGCGTAGATGAATGTGGACATTTTAAATGAATGAGAAATAGCTTAGGTGGGCAACCCAAGCAAAGTGGACTCCAAACTGAGACTCTTGTGAAGATAACAGTGAAGAAGTCAAAGTCATTCTCTGGTTTGTTTATACAACAAGCGTGTGCTGAACATTTGTGGTAAGCAGGTACCATTCTTGCCCATGGGGACACAGCGAGGCTCATTTCTTGTGAAGTCTCATTAGACCAGGAGAACACATAATTCAACAAAGGCACAAATGGGGGACCCAGGAGCTTTCACAGAAGGCTGACCTGGAAGTAGGACGAGGTAGGCTCAGAAGATGACTCGGTCAATTGTGTCAGGCTTATAGCGGTGCTTCTCAAACCGAGTGTGCGGCGGAGTTACTTATAAGTCTTCATAAGACGCAGATTGCTGAGTCTGACCACAGAGAACCAGGCTCAGGTTTGTCTGCCAACAGATGCTGAGAGTTTTTATTTCTAAGAAGTTCCCAGATGGTGCTGATTCTCGCTGGTCTGGGGTCATACCGTTTGAGAACTGATGACTCAGAGGTTTGAGTACTGAAAGATGAAAACATAGGGGAGGGGGAAGGAGAGTTGACTCGAAGTGGTGGAGTTGTGACCTGTCATTCGATGTCCTGTAGCTACATGTGTGTAAGGACCAGAACCACTGGGTTCTATTGCCCACCACCAAAAAAACAGAAACGAAAACAAACGTGACTCCCAGTGCCAGAGTCGTGTGAAAAGGAAAAGAACTGTTTATTCAAAAGTTATATTTAGACCAATGGTGGAACTCTGCCCTTAAATCCCTCTCCCTTTAAAGAAAACGCCTACTCCATAGGTA
Organism: Macrotus californicus; assembly: GCA_007922815.1. NCBI lineage: Eukaryota > Metazoa > Chordata > Mammalia > Chiroptera > Phyllostomidae > Macrotus > Macrotus californicus. The sequence continues at coordinate 56,565 of VMDR010004310.1, read as the reverse complement.
CACCAGAGGGTTATTGTAGGTTAAATGATTCAATGTCTGTTAGGCACTAGGACATGTGTTCGAGGATATTCATTGCAATAGCAAAAATGTGAAAGCATTCTAAAGATCTATTAAGATGACACCGGTTAAATAAGTAAAGGTAATTTTATTCATTGAATTTTTTTTAATCCTCACCTGAGGATATATTTTACTGATTTTAGAGAAAGAGGAAAGGAGAGAGAGAGGGAAACATCGATGTGAGAGAGAAGCATGGATGGGTTGCCTCCCACACACACCCCGACCGGGGATCAAACCCTCAACCAGGTATGTGCCCTGATTGGGAATCGAACCCACAAACTTTTTGTTACACAGGACGACACTCCAACTAACTTGGCCACCCAGCCAGAGCTCATTAATTGGATTTTGATACGACATTAATCCAGGGTGACTTGTTTTTGTCGTTGTTTAGGGCAGTGTTAGTGCATGTCCCTTGTTCTGCATAATTGACAACATCCCATTTCATGAAAAAAAAAAAATCCTGGTTTGGACTCTGTTATGTGGTTACTTAGGTGTAACCATATGGTCTACACATGAGGATGTGAGATTTTCTTTCAGATAACTTACTGGAGTAACCCAACAACCTAATAATTCAAGTGAATAAAAGTAAAAACTCAAAAAATAGGATCTACAGTGAGACACAGGCATGTGCACATGTGTGGGTGGCACATCCATGGAAGGAGATGCAAGAAATTGGTAAGTGCATGTTGAGGAGAAGGCAGATCTGAGAGAATGGGAATCAGGCAGTTTGATTTTCTTTCTTTCTTTCTTTCTTTCTTTCTTTCTTTCTTTCTTTCTTTCTTTCTTTCTTTCTTTCTGTCTTTCTCTTTCTTTCTGCTGTGAAAAGTGTTCTCTCTCTCAGACACACACACACGCACATGCACACACATGCAAATAAAAAAATTATGGGAAAGGTTCTTGGCAAGAGTTGGAAGATTGTTCCATGAATATTTTCTCCCAGGAGCCGCCTGGCTGTGTCCACCTGCCTGATGCCTACTGGTCTCAGTCACTGAAAGAGCCTCTGGTGGTATTCACGTTGCATGAGACAGATTCTCAGTGAGTCACCAGGCAGGGGTGAGAGGTGCTTGCCAGTTTGATAAAAGTTCAAAGTTGGTGCCAATGCTGGGTCTGAGGCCATTCAGCAAAAGTCCCAAAGTACACCAAGTCTAGCTGCCCCCCACCAGGTGCCTGCAGACCTTTGTGGTGGGGCAGCGTCCCAGGGAGACATCGGGGTGAGGCTAGCAGAGTTTATCAGACCTCAACAGACTGAGATTTGACCACATAAAGGGAAGGCTCTGTACTAGTTGGGCTTGGGAGGAAAAAAGGCCTCCATCCTACAGCCATACAACCCAGACCATCCCAGATTCTGCTGCGAGCTTAAACTCAGCAAGGTGGGGCCTCTGGGAGTAGGGAGGGTGGGGCTAGTAGATCTTCCGTGGGGGGAGGTGCCTTCATGGTTGGGTGAAGGTGAGGGGAGTGGTCCCCACCCCAGAACCATACAACTTTGTCTCAGATTCTCCCCAGGCCTCCTGGGGAGCTGGTGCTTGGTAATGTGGGGCCACCAGGAGTCAGGAGAGCAGGGATACCAGATCTCTCCTGAGGGGGAGGTGTCTGTCCGCTTCATGGGAAAGTGGGGGGAAATAGACCCCAGCCCAAAGCCACACAACTCAGTTACTGATACCCTCCTGCGTCCACCCAGACCTCTACATCCTGGCTCAAGCAGCTGACTCCTCATCAGGGCATGAGCTCTGCAGGAGGGCGGACATGGAGGCCAGAGGGTGGGGCTCTTGCATTCCCTAGGCTAATGCCCTAGGGAAGGGAGTGCTCCACTCAAGAAAGATGGCATTTGCAGTGTGGGAGAACAACTCAGCACAGGGATCCTGGCAGCTGTCCCTTCAGTTCTCTCCCCAGAGCCACAAATCCCAGTCTTTCCTCCCGTGACTCTAGTCTGCTCCACCCTCCTTCCAGAGCTCAGGGTGGGTGGCTGTGAGTGTGATTTTGTGCATTGTCCCTTTAAGAGGGTACCTGTTTCTCTAGCAGACTTCTGTTTCTCCCTAGTGGACAGAATTGTTGCTGATTTTCACAGCCAGGTGTTATGCGGTGCCTTTTCCTGGCTCTGGTGCTCTGAGCTGGACAGCCTGGTGAGGGGTTGAGAGCCCACACAGTTAAAGGGGAAACTTTGCAGCTGAAATATCCCTCCAAAATCTCAGCTGCCTCCGGTGGGAACAGGGCCAGCCCTTTTCACATCTCTGCTCTTCCTACCAGTCTTAATGTGATTTTTTCCCTGTAAATCCTTGGTTATAAGACTTCTGTTCATCTAGTCTTCACTTGGTTATTCAAGTTGATTGTTCTCTATTTTAGTTGTAATTCCAGTTTGGTCTTGGGAGAAGATGAGTGTACCTTCTATCTACTCTGTTGCCATGTTTGATCTCAGGTCCTTGCTTTTCATTATGTTGAACATTTCTTGCCAATTCCTTCTGGCCTGCAAAGTTTCAGTTGAGAAATCAGCTGACAGTTTCATGGAAGCTCTGTTATAGGTAACTAACTGCTTTTCTCTTGCTGCTTTTGAGATTCTCTCTCTGTCTTTAACCTTTGGCATTTTAATTATGATGTGTCTTGGTGTGGGTCTCTTTGGGTTCATCTTGTTTGGAACACTGGACACTTCCAGGATTGTATGTCCACTTCCTTTGTCTTAGAGAATTTTCCTGTCATTTCTTTTTTCAAATAGGTTTTCAACCCCTCGCTCTCTCTCTTCTCCTAGTACCCCTATGATGCAAATGATGTTACACTTGATATTATCCTAGAGGTCCCTTAAACTATCCTCATTTTTAAGTGTTATTTTTTCTGACCCTGGATGGGTAGCTCAGTTGGTTAGAGCATTATCCTTATTCACCAAGGTTGCAGGTTCAATCCCCAGTCAGGGCACAAACAAGAGTCAACCAATGAAGGCATGAATAAGTGAAACAGCAAATGGATGTTTCTCTCTTTCTCTAAAAATCAATTAATGAGAAATTTTATAGTTGTTTTTTCCTTTTGCAGTTTAGAATAGATATTTTGACTTTGAAGTCACTGATTCAATCCTCTGTTTCATCTAATCTGCTGTTGATTCCATCTAAGGTTTTGTGGTTTTTTTTCATTTCCATTATTGCATTTTTCCTTTTGGTCTGGTTCTTTTTTACAGTTTTTATCTTTTTATGTAAGTTTCCCTTAGTTTACCTGTTCTTCCCCTAAGTTCATTGAGTATCTTTATAAGCAGTGTTTTTAACTCTGACAGATTGCTTGCCTCCATTTTGTTTAGTTCTTTTTCTGGAATTTTATCCTGTTCTTTCATTTTGGACATGTTTATCTGGGTCATCATTTTGGCCTCCCTGTGATTGTTCCTACATATTAGGTAAATCCATTATATTTCCCAGTCTTGTCAGAGTGGCCTTATGTATTAGGTGCCCTGTGGCGGGGGTCCCCAGTCCCCAGCTGTGGACCAGTCCATGGCAGGAGCCAGGCTGCACAGCAGGAGGTGAGTGGTGGGAGAGGGAGCAAAGAAGCTTTGTTCGAATTACTGCCTGAGTTCTGCCTCCTGGTCCCCACCCTACCCCACTCTGTGGAAAAATCGTCTTCCATGAAACCAGTCCCTTGTGCCAAAAACATTGGGGACTGCTGCCCTATGAGGTCCAGTAGTACGGGCTTCCTGGTCCCCTAAGACAGGTGCTCCAAGGGTGTCCCTTGTGTGGGTTGTGGGTATTCTCCTGTTGTTATTTTGCCTGATGGCTGTTGGCACATCTGTTGATGAATTGACCTTCAAGCTGACTGCATACGAAGACTATCTGTGACTACAGCTGATGAGCTGTTGTGCAAGGCCCGACCCTATGGAGTGGGATTCCATTTAGGGCTCTGGTGCCTGCCGAGCCCATCTTTTGTGTGTGTTGTTTGTGGAGCTAATTGGGTGGTGCTTTGGTGTAAACTGAAGCTGGCCACTGGGTATGTTTGTTTTAGGGGCTCTTAGGAGGGGCTCAGTGCTGGCCCAGTTCAGGCACTCCCTGTGCCTGACCTGGAGTCCCATGGTAGGAACTACAAAATGATCTGTGGTTAGGAGCTGCTTGTGCTGGCCTTATGGGTGCCTGGGAGAGGCTATGCTGTGGGCCGAGGCTGGCTGCCACTAGACCTGGGTTTGGGGTCACTTAGAAAGCAATACGAGGCATGCCAAGGACACCCACTGCTTGTTTGGTGTTTGTGGACATTTGAGGGATTTTAAGAAGGTCTGTAGCGTAGGCCAAAGCCAGCCACTTGTGTGGAACAGCTGCTAAGGAAGGTTTGGTCCAGGTGGTGAGTTGGGTGGGTCTCGGTCTCAGGGAATCACCAGGGTGGGGTGAGTGGTGTTAACTAGGTTAATGGAGATTCAGATTTGATGCCTATTTTTACATGCTGGCTCTTTGGAGTGGAGGGCTCAACAAATAAACAATGGCTCCTGGCATCTCTTCTGTTCAGGAGAGCTGATCTCAAAGCACTGGCCCTAAAGTCAGACAATTCAGTTTTTCCCACATGTCCCTGACACTTTTTGAACTGCTATCCCTCTGCTTGGAGCTCAGGGCAAGTGTTTGAGAGTCTGTGCTCCAGCCTTTTAAGAGGAGGCCTGGGTCTACAGCAACCCTCTGTCTCACTGGGATGAAATCCCCACTGATTTTCAGTGCAAGATGTTGTGCGGACTCCTTTTCCCAGCACTGCATTCTGGGCTGGTAAACCCAGTGTGGTGGTGGGTCCCCTCACTTCTAAGTGTCTGCCTCTGCAGCTGGGATATCCCTCCCAATTCCCTACCATATGTGGGTGTGGGGCCAGCTCATTTCATGTCTCTGCCCCTTCTGTCAGTCTTGAAGTGGCCTCTTCTTTATATCCTTTGTTATAGAAGTTCTGTTCAGTTAGTATTCAGGTGGGTCTCAAGGAATTATTTATTTTTAAAGAGAAGGGAAAGGAGGGAGAAAGAAGGGGAGAGAAATGTCAATGTATGGTCTTGCACGCCCCCTACTGGGGACCTGGCCCACAACCCAGGCATGTGCCCTGACTGGGAAGGCAACCAGTGACCCTTTGGTTCGCAGGCGGGCACTCAATCCACTGAACCACACCAGCCAGGGCAAGGGTGGTTTTTTATAATTATAACTTTGGTGTGGTCATGGGTGAAGATGAGTATAGCATTTTCCTACTCCGCCATCTTAACTGGAAGGCTGTAGTAATTTTTTCAATCCTCTCCAAACTATTGTGAAATAGATGCTATAATAATACCTATTTATAGTTGAAGAACTGAGATCTAGAGAGGTTAACAAATTTCCTCAAGATCACACAGCTAATAAATTTTGGAAGCAGGATTTGAACCCAGTTAACCTGGCTCCAAAGCCTGTGCTCTGAATAGATAAAATGTTTGGGAGACCCAGAAAAACTGTGACTAATTTTTACAGGGATTGTAAAAATCCTGAGCTGAGCTGTACCTACAGGAGTGGTAGGATCTCAGATAACAGAAGAGTGAGCTTGAATGATATTCTAGACACAAGGTAAAGCAAGAGCAAAAGGAAAGTACAGAATTCATTTTGATAGTAAAGGAGCCTGCAGCAATTTTGAGTGGGGAGTGGTGGGGTGGGAAAGCAGATGAAACTTGAGAAGCTGAAAAAGGCTGGGGCCAGGTTGCAAAGGAGTTTGAGTCCTCTCCTCTGAGAGTTCAGACTGACCCAACAATGAATTTACAAATTCTTGGTGCTTGGAAGTTACCAAAAGAAAATTTCCAGTAAAAGCAAAACTGTTTTGTTTCTTTTAAGTTTTTACTTATTTTTAGAGAGAGGGGAAAGGAGGGAGAAAGAGAGGGAGAGAAACATCAATGTGCATGAGATACATCAAATAGTTGCTTCTTGCACGCACCCAGCTGGGGACCTGGCCCGCAAACCAGGCATGTGTCCTACCTGGGAACCAAACTGGCAACCCTTCGGTTCACAGGCCAGTACTCAGTCCACTGAGCCACACCAGCCAGGGCAGCTAAACCGTTTTTAAAGTTAGTCTTTAGAAGCGGAAGGGCAGACTATTTGATACTGCTTTGGTTTCCACAAGCAGCTTTTATTGAAATGTGGTCTTGAGGGTTACAGTTAGGGTGGGCTTGGCAGAGCTTAAACCTATTACACTACCTCATTGTGTCTTGCCTCTATTTTTAACTTAAATATTAATTCAGTGTTATAATATTAACTTAACGAAGAATAATTTAAATTTAATTTTTAAAAATAGGGTTAAAGATCAGATATAGGTGTATAATTTCTTAAAAGCAGATTATTGCATAAAATAAAGATACTAGCATAACTAGTAATTTTTTACATATACAATTTTGAATGAATTTAGAAGAAAAAAATGCCACCAGGATTGACTCCTTCTTTCTCATAGAGCTCCTATAAGTTCTCACAGGGCACTTGCTTTCTGCAGGAAGTCTTGGAATGCACACATTTCTTAAGCAGACTGTTGCACAGAAATGATATAAATATTTTAGCATTTTTCTTACATATACACTTTAATTTTTTATGTATTGGTTTTCGACAGAGAGAAGGGAGAATACATCAGTTTGTTGTTCCAGTTATTCATTTCTTGACTCTCGTATGTGCCCAGACCAGGGATTGAACCCCCAGCCTGCGAGTATCGGGATGACTCTCTAACCAACTGGGCTACCCGGCCAGGGCCTAATATACTTTAAATAAATTTTAGAAGAAAATAAATCACTGGTACTTTTTTTCTTTTTGCAAACCACAAACATTGGTATACACTGAAGTTTGATAAGATAACTGATTTTGGAGATTGAAAGCCCTGGATTTTTCTCAAATTCACCATTTAACTGACTATGTGAGCCAATCACCAGATAGGTCCAATAACTTGACCATCTGTAAAGGGGGCATAGTAGGTACTTTATAAAGCTGTGAGAGTGAGAATGTTTTCATTGGACATGTAGAGTTGCATCATAAAAATGTCCAACTTCCAAAGATCGAACTACACATGTTTAGTAGGTCAAACCAAATCATTCACAGCCATAATTTTCTCACTTTAACTCTGAAGTTAATTAGTTTTCACAGCCATAATTCTGTTCTTACTCATTCCTAAGTCTTCTGAAAGTGATTTGGAAAGCAACATATTATTATTCATATACTTTTGTCATTTAGAAGGAGGAAATTAATACATCAGTACATACTATGTACTAGACCGTACTTCAGGCTCCTCCACATATTTATGACAGTTTATACTCTCCTCAGAACTCATGAGATAGGAGCGATTTTCCGGAAAAGAAAACTGAGGCTCGGGGATGAACTCATAAGTGGAAAAGTCACTAAAAAGCCTACCGTCCAAACGTAAAACCCTTGCCCTTTTTGTTCATAATGCCAGGCTGCTCTTTTTAAACATGCCAGAAGAATGAGATTATTTTAAAAATAAAAATAAGTGGAAATGAATTTCATCCTTAAGAATTCTTTTTAAAATGCCCCCAGCACTGTGGGGATAACTGAAGGTGCCCTTGGGTGGCACAGAACCACAGTTGCGGACTGCTACCTAAGCTGTAGGCACCACTGTATTTTAGCCCACTGTACTTTTTATTTAGCCACAAAGAAATCCAGCTTCCTGGAGCTGGGTTCTATTTGGATTCTAGCTTTCTGGCTCCTGATGTGGGTTTGTGGTTTTCAACTGCCTGCACTTTAAATAGAAAGGACTGGAAGGTCTTAGTGGAATGGGGGATAAAAAAAAAAAAAAAGAAAAAAGAGCACTGCTAGGCACCCTGTAGTTCAAAACTTTGACCAGCAGGTGTCTCTGCAGACAAGGGAGAAGGTGCCTTTTGACCTTAGAGGTGGAAGATGGATTTTCTGGTGGAGCTGAGGAAAATTGTGACAAATGAAACAAAGGTAGGTCAGCTACATACAGAAATCAATCTCGACTGTACAAATTTTTCTTAGCCAAAGCTAGTAGCAAACCTCAGCAAATCCCAATCTTAATGCAAGGAAGCTCCTGGAAAGCAATCTCTGTACCATCTTCCACAACATGCAAGGCTGAAGGTGAGCCCTTCAAACTGAGAGGCAGCTCCCAAGGCAGGTTTGGCGGCGGTGATGGGTCTTTAGCCAGGAGGGATGTGAGAAAGAGGGGAAAAGAGGAAACAGTTCTGTAGGTTCCGACCAGGGAATGGAGAACTTCCATTGGAGGTAGACGTCAAAGTGTGCCTTTATTTTTTATGGAGTTATGAGTTCTAGAATTTTATATATACTTGTATATTCAAATGAAAGAAAAGGATCCAAATATGACAAAATATCAATTAATATTTGTTGAGTATCAGACTTTTCATGTAGGAGAAAGAGACAGAGTGTAAGAAAAACAATTTTATTAGTGTAAATATTAGGGAGTTGATCACATGGTAACTAAGTGTACCTCACCTTAGAAGCGCATACTTTTCTGAAAAAAATTTCCCTGGATGATTTTTTTTCTCTACTAGTTGTATTTTCCCATTGATATCCCTTATAAAACCAAAAGTATATTTGCCCAAGGAAAACATTAATCCCAAATGATAATACAGTCACATCTAAGAATGTAGAACACCTTCGAAAAAAAACATACTTAAAGATGTTTTGGATGATTTAAAGGGTATTGATATTCTAGAAAATATGCAAAGCAGTAAGGGTAATTTTTGTTTTGTGTAATAGCTTGAAAGGTTCCATTAAAAAGGAAAATGTGAACAAGCCAAACAGAGAATCTTTGACTGAAAGCTTAATTATCTTCTTTTTAGCCTCTTCCTCCAGATACTTTATAGCAGGAGACTATGTATGTAGTTTGCCTGCTCAGACCTGTTTTTGGTTACCCAGGGGAAGCATTGGGATATGACTAGGTTGATCTGGGATAGGAGAAGGAAAGGCAACAGCCACACAGCTGAGGTGGTGATGCCGCATGCAGCCCTAACCCAGACAAAACACATTCAAGCTCACCTGGAGAGCCAGGGCACGTTGAGTATTTGGACGGATATGTGATGGCAGAATTTATAACTGGCTAGTGACTTCCTTGCTTGGGAATAAGTGGCATGTAAACATTCTATGATGTTGCCTTTTGGCATACAGGATTTCTGAATATACTTCTGTATCAGCTGAATGCTCCTACAATGTTAGCTTGTGCCTGCTCTGTCTTGCTCTCAAGAGTGCTCAAAGTCTTCTACTTTCCGAGATGGAAACTGAGCTCAGTCACCCTGGGCTTCTGGAGGAACAACTTTCCTTATTAGCTTCTACTTTTAGAGGGTTTATAATCCAGTGGGGAAAGATCTCAGGCTCCAGAGATAAGTAAGCTTTGTTTGGGTTTGTTTGCATCCTAGTTCTACCACTTTCTAGCTCTATGACTGTGGCCAGTTATCTTAATCCCTCTGTACCTCCTCTTCCTTACCTGCAAAATGGGGATAACAATAGAATTTGTCTCAAGCGGTTACTGAAGATTGAGTTCAAGTCTGTAAACTGCTTAGGATAAAGCCTGGCAAATTGTTATTGTTGACTTTGTGTTCCTCCCCAAACCTGAGTCCTCGGTACTCAATAAATCCTAATTCCATACCTACACCTGCTTCCCTTATTCTGCAATGGTTTTTGTTCATCATGCCCTCCTCAATTTTCCATACTCTTCTCACCAAAGAGAACTCTTCAGGGAGATCTCCAGTAAGTTTTTGTCCAAGTCTCGGTAGCACACAGTGTCAAGGGGCCTCAATCCGTATAGGCAGGAACATGAATGACGTGCACCCAGCATGCACATTCTGGCCGTCACCAGGGGCAAAGAGAAGAGCAGCTCTTCTCTTTGGATGTTGGACCACCGCTACATTTTTCAGTTTCTTTCTAGAGGGTTCTTTGTTTTTGACACTTTCCGGAGAGCAGCAGAAGTTACCGTACTTGATGTTCCAATGACCTCTATGAGTGGAGGGGAGGCTATAAAGTCACTATAAGAATGGTTTCAGTGTTGCTCCTGCATCCAGAGTAAAAGACTTTTTTCCTTGCCTTGGGGCCCAGAACTAAAGTTAATGTACAGTCCCTGCTAAAGGCAGGTGAGTGGGGTCATGAAATGGTAAGAAAAGCTGGCCATATCATTTATCTGGGATTGATTAATCTCAACCAATGAAAGGGTTTAACTGATGCAAGAAATCGAGGTCTCCTTCATCCTTATCCTTATTTGCTAGGAAAGGAGCCAATTAGTGTTAATTGTGTTGGCAATTTGGAACAGCCGTCAGGGAATTGATCCAAGACAATTGCATAATGACCTCTCTGTCCCATTCTAGTCCCAGCCATAACTCATAGTCAGATGGAATCAAAATGCTTGTAAGCATCTTATGGTCAGAGAGAGTAAACATGCACTCTCCTCACACATTTACGGTGCCTTGGATGTCAGTTTTTAATATACATGCAGTGACTTGATGGTACAGTTCTGCCACTGAGACAAGAGTGGGATCAGCACTGGACTGAAGGAATACATTTTAACATAGAAATGTTCACAGTCTTCCTTCTTACCCCCATTCCTACCTTGTTCTCCATCTCCACCTAAAGCAGTTGATTTACTTAACAAGGGGAAGGGGGGAAAGAGGTGGGGGAAGCTTGGGAGCTAGTGAGGGGCTCTGGAGGGTGCGGAATGTCAGCTAACAGGAGGGGAAAATAAAGATAAATTTGATCATCTTTAATGTCCTTCAAGAGTCGCTAGTAGGGATGGAATTTTTACTTTATTATTTATTTTGCCTAACAGACAGTTCTTCTTTAACTGTGATGTGGCTCACTGGACAATGTGCACCACTGCTCCGTCAGGGTTACACAAGTGACAGAAATAGGACAATCATGTAGTTATGGAATTGTTCGGAGAGGAGGTAGGAGGAAGGAAAATGACGTACCTTCTCTGGCCTTCACCCACCCAATAACTGGTATGTGTGTTTGGTCGGGTTTCCTGCCTGCGAACGCTCAAATCCTAGTTTCCCCATTCTCCTATACTTGGTGACAATTAGATTGGTTGTACCGGGTGAGTTGCCTTTTGTAAGAGGAAGGAATTTTACTAAAAAATTCCCCTGCCTCGTTACCAACTTTTACAGTCGCTTCAGTACTGTAGCTATTCCTGCCTTGTGGCCTCAAGCGCTAAAGTGGGACAAGGCTGGTATTTTTGATAACGCAGTATTTTGTTTTAAGGGAAGCTGGGTGTTTGCTGACCTGGTATAGAGGTCACACTAGGGGTCACTTTAGCGATTCCAGGGACGCTGGCTTTTGGTCGGGCTCGAAGCACCCCCGACTTGGGAACGCCGCAGCGGTTTGGAATTGACTTGGCATACTTGCGGTGCCCACTCTAATCCCCAGAGGAGGGCACTCGGGAGCCAGCGCCAGAGGAACTGGGTCCTAGCGGGAAGGTCGAGCTAGCGGGTGAAGTCACGGTTGCCATGGCTCCGGGCAGTGACGCGCGTCGGCACGTGACGAGCGGTTGCCATGACGCTGGGCCTCGGCAGTGCGGGCGCTCCGCCCCCGGAGTGACGTCAGCGCCCCTCCTCCCGCCCCCGCCCCCTCCCCCTCCTCCCGCCGGCTCCCCGCGGTCCCGGAGGTTTCACTGCACAACAAGATGGCGGCGGCGGCGGCGAGCGGAGCTGGCGGGGCTGCCGGGACCGGAGCGGGAGGAGCCGGGCAGGCGGGCCGCCTGCTGCCTCCTCCCGCCCCGGGACCCCCGGCTGCCCCCGCTACTGTGGCCCCGGCGGCTAGCTCGCCGCGTCCTCCAGCCCCGGCCTCCCGCGGGCCGATGCCCGCCCGCATCGGCTACTACGAGATCGACCGCACCATCGGCAAGGGCAACTTCGCTGTGGTCAAGCGGGCCACGCACCTCGTCACCAAGGCCAAGGTAGTGGCGCGGAGGGGCTGGGCGGTTGCGGGGTTGCGCAACCCGGGACCGCGCAGCCTGGGTCCGCGGTCCAACTGTAGCGGGGGCAGGAAGGACCGCGACACCGAGGCTCAGGGGTCGGCGCCGCGAGCGGAGCTGGGGGCATAGGGGAGCCTTGGGGGCCGGGAGAACGCGCACGGAGGTTGTGGAGGGGAAGCGAGGAGAGGGCGAGAAGGTGGGAGACACCGAGGGACCCGAGAGAGGGAAGCTGCACGGCAGAGGCGGCGCGAGGGCTCGGACACGAAGCCCCGGGACCTAGGGAACTGAGGAGCCGGGAGTGGGCAGGGGGTTCCCAGCGCGGCGCGGAGTGTGTAGGAGACAAGGTTGGGAGGGTCTGGAACTCGGACGGAACCGCGAGACTGAGCTGAGGAGACTCTGGAACCAGCCATCAGCAAACCCGAAGGGAATGAGGTCAGGGCCGTAGGAAATGCGAACCAGGAGGACGGGGTGACGAGGGGAAGCTGCACGGCTGGGCGCGTCTTAGGGGCGCGTGGTGGGTTCAGGGTCCTGGGCGACGGGAGGGGTCTGGCACCTTCTGACCGAGGTGCTCGTCTGCAGGGGGTCGCGCGGTACTGGAGGTGATGGGGTGGAAGCCTGAGGACAGACCAGATCCCAAGAGGAGGAGACGAGGACAGGAGGGAATGGGAAGGTTTCCGTTGCTTTTCTGCAGGAACGGACGCAGGGAACACAGTGGGGGTGCAGGTTTAGGTGGCCTTAGGTCTCAGGAGTGAACGCTCCGGCAGAGCTGTGTCGCCGCGGGCTGGTCCTCGCCGTTCGAAGTTCCGGAGCTGGGGGCTCTGGAACCCGGGCGGGCCGCGGGGGGCCGGGGAGTCTGCGAGGGGCCCGACCGCGGGGGACTGCACTGCCCGGGCCCTCGGGGCCTCGAGGGCTCTGTGGAGTCGTGGTGGCGAAGTTGGCCGCGGTCGGCCGGGAGGCCGCGCGTGCACGTGCGCGAGCCTCGCACGCGCCGCTCCTTCTGCGAGGAAGCTCGGCGGCGCTCTCGGGGGCCGTCCGCGCCGGGAGCGCAGGGAGCGCGGACCGCCGGCGGGATCGTTTGGCTTCAGTCGGACCCACCAAGCCTGTTTGCGCTGCCAGTTCTTTCTTTGTTCGGCCTCTGTTAACGCAGTCGTGCTCCACGCTGGAAACTGCAGCTCCCCCGACCTGGCCAGGGAAGAACCCTGTTCCCACGGAGGAAGCCACACCGATTCCCCTCACCTGGCCTCCGGTGGTCACCGCCTTCCTCGGTTTTGCTTTTTACGGCAGCTGCTTCCAGAGCCGGAGACTTATCGCGGCCTCTGTCCTGCTCGCTCGCAGCCCGAAGTTCTCTCCCCTCACTTCTGGTGGAGACTACAAGGGGGCCCTTGTAGTGTGGCGGGGTGGGTGTCTGTGGAAAATCGATTGGTCGCCTCCACTTCCTCTGCGGAGGGGCGCCCGTCAGCCTGTCTGTCGGTTTTCGGCAGAGGGCCTGCAGTCTGCGGGTCCGAGCTGCTGCAGATAGCAGGGGCCAGGGTCCCCGGCGCTCCCGTCCGGCTGTCTCCCCCGTCTCCCCCACCGCATGCAGGGTTTCCAGTTCTGTTTACTGTTAGCAAAACCCAGTTTACGTTTACAAACAGCTCCAATGTTGGAGCCTTGTTCCTCGTTCCGGTGTTTCCTTGCTCGCCCCTGCCCCCCAAGCAGCCACATTGCATTCCTGTGATTGTTTTGCTCTGATCTTTGGGGTACGGACTCCGTGAACGTTGCCTGGTTTATGATATGTGTGACTTAAAGAATTTTCTACTTTCCAGCCCTGGGATACACCAAAATATTGATAAAAATATTTGTGACAGACAGAGTTGAATGTTTTTGGAAATGTAATTGCAAACAGTTGGTTTTTGGCTTTATGTACATAAGACATTTCTGTCTTCAGTAGTCAGCAAAGTCAGTGCCTAATTATGGCTGGTCTGCCCACTTTCTAATTTTCCTGTGTGTGTTATGTGTGTTTCTTAGTTTTTCTCTGAGGCCTTGGTATCCTTTAGGACTGCAGCATTTTAAACATCGGCTTGTTTATAAATGGGTGCCACTGTTTATGTTGGTTTTAACTTTGATCATTTGTGGTGTGGAGTTTTGCAATTCTCATGTATGGAAATAATCAGTCTTGAACGAGACTGAAATGGATGGCGTGGACAGTGAGTTCAGTGAGTTGCATGTGTGGCGTGTTTCTGTAGCCGTGTGCAATTTCCTAGTTACAGTTGCAAGCACCCTATCTTTTGCTGCTTAAATTACTCTGAGGACATGAGTGAAGCTTAATTCACAAGGAATTGTCATGTGCTCTGAGTGAATGATGAGCATATTTTGGCCTGTTCCATGCTTAATCTGAATCCACTTTGGAGGGGTTCTCAAATGCTGACAGCTTAGATGTGCCTGACAGCTGTTGACTTACAGTGTGTCGGCCTGTTAAGGCCGTGGCTTGGTTATGTAACGACTAGGAAGGTGCCTGAGTTACCAGCAGTTGCGGCAGCTGCTGTTTCAGTTGCTCAGGTACATAGATTTTTCTCCCATGCACTGCAGTGTTTATCTTACTTCTGCAATCAGGTCACTTGGAACCAAAAAGAACTATTTTTTTCCATCTCTTTCCAGACTATTACTTTTCTGTTTTGTCCTTTAGAGGTATATGCTTTCTTTCTCCTTTTATTCCTACAGGCCACTGAATGGTCTAGGTTTTTCTTATAACCATATATAACAATAAGACTCAGGTAATTCAGATGATATTTGCATTGGCTGAAGGAGGTTAGGTAGTAGGTGTTTCTGAACATCAGAAATATTTATGGTCACCTTTTTTTTTAAACTTTCCTTTTTTTTAGATTTTATTTGTTTATTTTTAGAGGGGGGTAAGGGAGGGAGAAAGAGAGGGAGAGAAATATCAGTGTGTGGTTGCCTCTCACGTGGCCCCCACACAACCCAGGCATGTGCCCTGACTGGGAGTTGAACTGGCGACCCTTCGGTTCGCAGCCTGCGCTCAGTCCACTGAGCCATACCAGCCGGGGCTCTGGTCACCTTTCTCATATGTACTGTCCATTCCAAGGGCTAAGAGGCTAAAGTAAACTTCATTTATTGACTAAGCTGTTGCACTTCGTCCAACAATAAGTGGTGAAACTGGCTCTTTCCCAGAATCTGTTAACTCTCAAACCTCTTAGACAAGGACCCTGGGATGAATAAAATTAGTACAGAAAGGAAATATTTTCATATTTGGTTGTCAGTGACTTTTGCAGCATGGCATTCATGAGCTCAGAGCTAATGCTGGCAGCACTGCAGTGCTTAGAGCGTCACTGCAGAGCAGTTAGTAGGAGAGAATGTCCATCCCCAGCATACTTTGGTCAGCTGCTCGCCCTGGCTGCACCCTTTGGTTTCTTTTCTTCCTTTTTTTTTTCAAGGAGCCTTAGTCTGAGATTCTTTGGCTCTATTCTTTGGTAGGCCACTATGAAGTATTAAAGCGATTAAAAAAGATTTTCTGCTCTCAAATGCTTGTAGTCTGTTGCCTGTGCCTAATTATACTTTTGCTGTTTGGATGAATAAGAACAAAGACTAGATAATATTTTGTGTGTTTTTCTAAGTGTATGTGACAATAAAAGCCATTGTTCAAATACTTAAAAAAAATTTTTTTTATTGATTGATTTTTAGAGAGAGAGAGAGGAAGGGGGAGAGAGGAGGAAAGAGAAAGAAAGAAAGAAATACTGAAATGAGAGAGAAACATTGATTGGTTGCCTCAGGTACATGCCTTGACTGGCAATTGAACCTGCAGCCTTTGGTGTACCGACTGATGTTCCAATTAACTGAGCCACCCAGCCAGGGCGGTCAAATACTTTTAATGTGTATTTAACAGGTACATATCACTTGCCCATTACTAAGTTTGGTAAGAGCTTGCATTTTAGATATGGCTGCCTTGGTTTGGGTCCTCTGCTGCTCAATAGCAGGGTGATCTTGGGTAAATTACTGTGCTTCTCTGTGCTTGGATTCCCTCATCTGTAGAGTGGGAAGACAATAGTGGTCACCTCCCGAGTTTGGGTATTATTAAAATGGAGTAACATGATACTTGTGAAGCTCTTAGAGCGGTACCTGGTACACAGCAGGCATATAGTCAGTGTGTCACTGTCAGCATCATCACAAGACACTGTAGTAACAAAGATGAGTAAGACGTAGTCCCCCTTTCTGACCTTTTATCCCTTTCAAACAGTTTGTAAGTGCACATGCCATTTGTTTTGTGTAGGTAGATGTCATCCTGATAATATGCTTTCAGGGTAAAAAAAGTAGTTATTATGTCAGGTGTCACTTTGAGAGTTGGGTTTAACTCCTGTAGTCTATGGACTAATTTCATGAATTGGCATTTTAGAACATAATTTTACACTAGTTAAACTTTTTAAATAGTTATGAGACTTGTCTAATGAAAACTGTGACTAACGCTGGCTTTTATTTGGGCTACTTTGAATATTCCATGTGTTTGTGTTACTGTTCTTTGTCACATTGGAACAGAGTTTGAGTGCAGTCTTTTCTCCAGAGACTCACTTAAATTTGGCGGAGAACGTGAAGAAATAGTCTTACAAGACTTAAGAACACATTTGCATTTGGGTGCTGCTTAGAAGGCCAAGGGCGAGATACTACAGAGAAAATGTTTCGCCTTAGGACCACATT
This sequence comes from Macrotus californicus, assembly GCA_007922815.1. Lineage (NCBI taxonomy): Eukaryota > Metazoa > Chordata > Mammalia > Chiroptera > Phyllostomidae > Macrotus > Macrotus californicus. The sequence continues at coordinate 39,954 of VMDR010004310.1, read as the reverse complement.
CCAAATATTGACCAGCCAGGACACATCTGTGAACTGAGTGGTTTTAGTGCAAACTCACTTACACAAGGAGAAAAACTCAGAGTGGGCTAATAGTATTATATTCACTTCTAAGGAAGACTTTCATGAAGCAGATGAGAAGATGCTCATGCTCATCAGGAGGCTGAAAACAAGATTCATCGGTAAATAGAAAAGAGAATTATGTCAAAAAGAAATTGAAAACAAATTTACGTTACATTTGAGGGGATAGTTCCACTCCTAGATAATACAGAAATGCCCATTGCAAGATGACTGACCTCATTTTGATATAAATGATACTTTATTTGTGATGTGGTTACTGACTTTATTGAAACTTTGTGAAGAGTTAAGATTGATTTGGACTAGTCTAGTCTCTCCAGAATTGAAAAACCAGAATTCCATTTTCAACATCAGAGCTGTTTATTTTAACATTCTGACTTTGGTGCCAGCTCCCTAGAAAGTCTTAGATCTGGCTCAAGCCAGAGGTGCCCAGACTAGTTATTTCTGTGCCAGAAGTGCTGTTTTCATTTTCCAGGCATCATCCTTGCTAATTTTTTTCAAGTTCACAGCATAAAGGAGAACAAAATGGATGGTTTGAGAAGAGAAAGAGATTCTCTCTTTTCTTTAGAGCCTCTGTAATTCTAAAAAAACACTTAAAACATCTCTACACGGAGATGGAATCCTTCTGTTACCTGTTCATTCATTCGGTAAAAATTTGGATTTATTGAGTCCAAATTTTGTGTCAGGTTCTATCCTGGACTCTCTTGTATACCAATAAACAAGAAAGATGAGAATTCTTCTCATGGAGCTTACTTTCTAATGGGAGGAGACGGATAAGAAACATGTAGACAAGTAACTTCATATAGTGATGAATGCTATGAAGAAAAAAGTGGGCTGGACTTTCTGGGGAAGAACACTTATTCACATTAAGGGGGGGGAGGGCCTTTCCAAGGTGGTGATATTTGAGCTGACACCTGAATAATGACAGAGAGTGTCAGTCTGGGGAGATCTGGAAGATAGAATAGTCAGTGCAGAAGGAATGGCAAGTGTAAAAGTCTTGGGGTAGAAAAGAGCTTGGTTTTTCCAAAAATTAAATCTGGAGTTTCGTGCACAAGGGGGAGGATGGTAAGGGATGAAATCAGGAAGGCAGAGAGGGGCCAGATCGCACAGGTTACAGTCCATTTCATGGACTTGGGGATGAAACAGCATTGCTGTCAGGAGCTATCAAAGCAGAGCACTAACATCTGATCTGTGTTTTTAAAAAGTCATGTTGGTTATTTTACGGTTAAGGGTAAAAAAGCTTTTGCTGGTACATTGTTCAGATAGGGGAGGTCTTCAATTTTAACAGCTTATATTCTTTCACACAGTAAGAGAGTGGCACACGTTTTGCACATAAACATGATCAGCCAGCAAATATTTGTTGATTTTTGGACACAAAAGAGGTCTTAAAGACCTTCTATTTCAATGCTTTCTTTCTAGAGTCTAGAAAGATGGACTTAATGGAGTTTAGAATCTCAAGCCTTTAGGGGCTATTAAAGGAATTTACACCAATTACCCATTAGATTCATGACTCCCTTTGGTGTCTTCCCACCTCCCTCCACTTGCCCAGGACCCTGTAGTTGGTATGGGAGCTGGAATCAGGATCCAGGCATCCCTGTTTCTAGGTAACGCTACCCTGACTCCTTTAGTTGCAGCAAACATTGCTCTCACCGTCTGAGCACTGGATCTTTTGTTAGAGAAACAAGAGATACCTACTAATTAAAGTCTGAGGTATTTATCCTCTCTATTAAACCAAACTCCAGAAGTGGGATGTCATGACGAGAGGAAAGATGTCCCAGTGGGAGGAAGAGCCCATGCCAACACTCTTTCACCTGTCCCTCGGCACCGCTTCCCAGCAGTCCTCCGCGGATCCGTCACTTTGCTCTTAAATCTCCTCCTCATACCCTTTGGTCCCCCTTGACGTGACTAAGGTGTCAGAGAAGCCTCTCAAAATACTAAGGAAGTTAAAAGGGGAAAAAAGGCAATGACCATAAACACAGCCTGCCTTATATAGTTTCCTTTTGTCACTAAATCTAGCTTATTTAACCCAGTGAGTGTGAGTAATTATACTTTTGCTCTTGGGTTGGTCTGGTCTATCTTTGAAGGTACCTTTCTTTCTTTTTTGTTTTTTAAATTTTTACCTGAGGATATGTTTATTGATTTCTTTCCTTCTTCTTCTTCTTCTTTTTTTTTTTTTTTGGAGAGAAAGAAAGAGAAACATAGATGTGAGAGAGAAGCATTGATCTGTTGCCTTCCCTATGCACCCCAGTGCACCCCAACTGGGGATCAAACTAGCAACCTAGGTATGTGTCCTGACCAGAGATCGAACCTGCAGCCTTTTGGTGTATGAGATGACACTCCAACCAACTGAACTACCCAACCAGGGCTGAAGGTACCTTTCTTAGATGGACTTCTCACTTATCAGATCACTACCAGTTTTCAAGGGATGGGGCCATCTTATAACATATTAAGAGAAATGATCACCAAGATACATACCTTGATGACACAGGTGAGTGCCAAGAGAACAACTTACCTAAGGGCTTCTCTTATGTATTTCTAGTTTTTGGTCTAATAGCTACATCTGTTACCTGGTGAATGACCTCACCCATCAGGTAAGTCCCTGGCCCATTGTAATAGTGAGTAGCTTGGTCCCTTCTGGCATTATACATAATACAGGACAGTCATACTGTCCTGGGGATGACCGACAACATCTAGAAGATGAAAGTTATATGCACTGTTGTGGACTTTTGTCCTGATGTAATACATAATTGTTAAACAAGTGGCCAAGACGGTGTTTTTGAGAAGCCTTGACAGTCTTGTATGAATTAGCTTCAAAGAGCTTCTTCTGGTTCTAGTCACAATAAAATTCCATCAGTTAGTATAAAACTGTTGGATGAGCCGTTGTGAAATTATGTTAGGACATGCAGGGTGGGGCAGAAGAAAGTTTACAGTTGTTTATATGGAAAATAATATAATAATAAATAATAATAGAGGAATAAACTCGTGTTTCATGTACTCACACTGTGAGCCTACTTCTGCCCCATCCTGCATTTCTGTTTATGAGATGTGAAATTCACTGTAGATGAGGAGTCTCTGGCCACTTAATAATATTTACATTTCATCTCAGAATTTAGATTGTTAGAGAGGTAGGAACCAGATTGAGAATAGTCAGCCTCATTTCCCAGAAGCTGAAAAGGGAGAAACAAACCTATCACCTGGTTAAAGCTTGTCTGTGTAGGCTGGGCTCATTCAGTTGGGTACTTTTGGCCACTTATCTTAAACTACCGTTGGGTTTTGCTTAGGAGGTTCTGGGAAGTTAGGAAGTTTCTGCCTAATTTCAGCTCTAGAACATGCTGACCAGCAGTATGTTTTACTTCTCATTCCTTCCTCCAGAAGAATTGAGTCTGAGAATTTAGGTGAGCTAACCATACTTCTTGAGACTGAAATTTTTTTGGAAGAAATTTTTCATTCATTCATTCATTCCAACCAACCAACCATTCATCAATGAACTTTTGAAAAAATAATTGATCAAAAACTAGGAATTGATATATGCCACAAAATTCAAAAAGTATAGATTTGTATCTAGTAAAATTTAGTCTGCCTGCCACCCCAACACCTCACCCACACAATTTTTTACTTTTGTTTCACAGATACTTATTTAGGGCTTTGCTGGATCAGTCCAAATGCTGGATGCTGTTTACTTTCTGGCAGTGCTTTGGCATGCTTGAAATTTCTAAACATTGTTTTACTTTAAGAAAAAGAAGAAGAAAATATCTCACTTAATTTAATGCCTGTCAGGAGACACAGTGTGATACATTAATGTAATCTCCGTCAGGGTGGTGATTTTGATCTATTGTTTGCTGCTGTATTCCCAGTGCCTCCTACAGTGCTCCTAAATATTCATGTAATGAATGAATGTAAGGGTTAAAAAATGGGAGCTGGGTTTGTTTTAGAATTTTACTATTAAAATTTTTTTTTAAAGATTTTATTTATTTACTTTTAGAGAGAGAGGAGTGGAGGGAGAAAGAGGGAGAGAAATATTGATATGTGAGAGAAACATCAGTCGTTTGCCTCTCCCATGCCCCTAATGGGACCTGCAACCCAGACATGTGCCCTGTCTGGGAATCGAACCAGAGACCTTGCAGTTTGCAGGATGACACCTAACCCACTGAGCCACACCAGTCAGGGCTGAAATTTCTTGTCTCTAGTTAAGATGTAAAAGAAAAATAATCTACATTTTTCTCACAAATCTCTAGCTAAGGAGATTTCACAACCTTTCTGGACAAGTAATTTACTTTTGGCATATCTTAAACTTTCATTTACTAAGAAGTTTAGTATATCTGAAGTAAACCCGGCAATTTATTATTATTTTTTAACGATTTTATTTTTCTATTTGTAGATAGAGAAGAAGGGAGGGAAAAAAGAGAGGGAAACATCAATGTGTGGTTGCCTCTCATGCACCCCCTACTGGGGACCTGGCCTGCAACCCCTGCATGTGCCCTGACTGGGAATCAAACCGGCAGCCCTTTGGTTTGCAGGCTGACACTCAATCCACTGAGCCACATCAGCCAGTGCTCAGTTCATTTTTATCATTGTCTATTGATCTTTCACAAAGACACACAGACCTATGTTGGAGAAATTGATGAAGGAAAGAAGAAAGGTCAGTGAGAAATAAGACTCATCACCAAAACCTTTGATTTTTTAAAGTTTGATAAAATTGAGTTAGAATTTCAGAGATTAATGAAGGTTGTAAATTACTCCTTCCTCTTTTTAACGGTGAAAAGATGGTGAAGGAGACTGTAAGATACATAATTATGAAATGAATTTGGTGATGCAGCAGCCCTGTTGTGTTGGGTTTGCCTTATGCACTGTATGCATTACTAAACAGATTTTCAAGGGTTATTACTGTATTTTGCTGTGTATAATGCATACCCATGTTTTTGGCCCAAACTTTCAGGAAAAAGTCTTTTATTTTAATTTTTTAATTCAATTATTTATTTATTTATATTTAGAAACAAAATCAATGCTCATATTCCAGGGTATTATTTTGCATATGGATATCATTTTTGCTTTCTAGAATTACACTTTTAAAGAATTAAACCCATTTATTAGATGTGGAATTAGTACTATCCATATATAATGCACATCCTTATTTTCCCTCAAAAATTTGGGCAAAAAAGTGTGCATTATACATGGCAAAATATGGTAGATCATATGGTGATATTCTTAGAATGTTTTGGGGTTACTAATGCTTATTTTGGGCATATGATGATATGCTGTTTTCTTTAATCTTCAATAGAAGGCCTTTTATACAGTAAGTTTGGGTTATGATTTGCTTAGTAAATTGTAGGGAAAAAAGGAGGGAAATCAAAAACACTGATGCATACTTTTAATATTTCATTTTAATTTAATAGTGTGTATATAAGCATTCATTCACTAATCTGTATAAAAGTGTTTATGGAAAATTCCAGACAAACCAAAGAAAAGAGAATAGTAGAATGACCCCCTGTCACACACAGATGTACCACCCAGTTTGAGCAGTTAGTACCGCATGGCCAAACTTTCATCTGTGCTCCTTCCTGTTTCTCTTTTCTCCTAGTTTATTTTGAAGCAAATCCCAGAATCCTGTCATTTTGTTCATAAATATTTTGGCATGTATCTCTAAAATAGATGAGGATTCTTTTCCAAATAAACATAACCACAGTACCATTATCCTACCTAAAACAATTAACAATAATTTCTTAATGTCATTAAATATCAAGGCAGTGTGAAAATTTCCCTGATTATATATATATATTTTTTCTTTTAAACCACTTACTTGTTTGAATCATGGTCTAAATAAAGTTTATACATTATAATTGATTGATGTCCCCTAAGTGTTTTTTTAAAATTTGTTTGTTTGTTTTACTCTCTAGCTTTCCCATTCACTTTTTCTTTGCAATTTAAGAAAAAATTGCTAATCTTTTCATGTAGGGCCAAGGCTTTTCTTTGCATACTGAATGGGGTCGGAGTTCCCTCATCATGTTTGCATTAAACATACCGATAGTTCATCATCTAAGATTTCCAGTTTTGATTTGCTTTTAATTTTAATTTTTTTATTTTTAAGATTTTATTTATTTACTCATTTTTAGAGAGAGGAGAAGGGAGGGAGAAGGGAGGGAGAAGGGAGGGAGGGAAACATCAGTGTGTGGTTGCCTCTCATGTGCCTCCTCCCACTGGGGGCCTGGCCTGAAACCCAGGCATTTGCCCTAGACTGGAAATCAAACCGGTGACCTTTGGTTCACAGGCTGGTGCTCAATCCACTGAGCCACACCAGCCAGGGCTCTTTTGCTTTTTAAAAGAAAAGTAGGATTTAAAGGCATTTGTGAAGGTGTATGAGTACAGAATCCCTCTTGGGTTTTATCCCTCAGTATTTTATGCTTGTCTCACCCATATCTAACTTGACTTTACCACATCTTTTTAAGCATTCAGCTTAGTTTTCATAGAAACATGTCTTTCTGCTCTTGCTGATTTCCCGTCAGTTTACTTAACCTAATTCTATAACTGTGATAACAAGAGCAACTGTTACAAATAGCTTGGGAAGAACAATTCTTGGGTAGCATGCAACTTAATGAGTGGGGGAGCAGAGGCGTGTGGGAGTAACAGAGCAGCTATGAGTTGGGGCCAGTTTGCATGCTGTGGGCACCCTTGTTTTACAGAGAGAAGGGAAAGTATTGATTATTTTGGCAAGTTGGGTGAGGGGAGATGGGTTAGGAGAGCTTCTACATTAATTTAAAATTATAAAGACACTGGTCGGTTAGAGTGTCATCCTGATACACCAGTGTTGCTGGTATGATCCCCAATCAGGGCACATGCAAGAATCAGCCAATGAATACATAAATAAGTGGAAAAACAAATCAGTGTTTCTCTCTTGTTCTCTCTCCCTAGTTCTTTCTAAAATCATTAAATTAAAAATATAAATAAGCCAAAATTGTTAGAAATTTGAGGGCTGGATATTTTATATCATCTTTCATTTGTGGTGTGTACTTCAGGGTGGTATTTTTGTCCACTATGTTAGAGTTTGTATGAACTGAGCTGAATTTGTTAAAGGGCCAGTGATGTTAAAAATTCGCTGAGGAAACAGCCAAAACTCTCTTGTTTAAAAGGTTTATATCTGCTCACTGCCAGTGTAGCGTTCCGTAGAACAAGTTGACATTTTCATGTAGTGAGTTGTTCTCTGTTCCTGGCAAAAGAGATCTTCGTTCATACGCCACAAGAAACAGAATTCTTGTCTTTGTGGAAGGCAGGAGCGGAGCTGTGTGTTTCTTAGAGGGGTGAGCTGGGCACCTGCAGGGTTTCTTTCCTCATTCCTGCTTTCTGTTGCCCTTTGCTTCTGTCAGATTGTTCTCATGTTGCATAAATAGTGTTCTGACAATAGATAAGTTTTTTAGTAGATGATTTTTTTAAAACTCCCAAATAATGTTTTTAGTGGTTGCATGCTCTTGGCTCACTTTCTGTTTCTCCATCCACAGTGATACTGTTACTCTAGTCGAATGGGACAGCTACATTGTCCAAGTCAGTGCGGAGACACCACTATCAGATACTGCATCTGAGTGTCTTTCACTTGTGTAGTGATTCCGGGAGGTAATTGAGGCTTGGGATAATCCTTTTGTATCTCTTTAAAGGAGTTTACCGGCCTTGAGATTAACGTGTTTGACCCATGTTACTTTTTGGCCTCTTGGACGGACGTATGCAGAAGAGTGGCCAGTGGTTTCAGCCTGCGGCCCCTTCTGATCTTATTTTCTCTTTTCCTTTCCAGCCAGCAGCTGCATCCAGTGCCTTGCTCTAATTAAGCTCCCAATAAAAGGGGCTCTGTTATACTATTCACAATGTCTTACATCAATGATTGTTAGATTTCTTTTTTAGGCCAAGAATCCATTTTGGAGTCACATTACCTTTTGAAAATCACATTTCAGTTTGTGTTACCTGAATTTCTCTTCCTTATGCTAGTACCACGGTTTTATGCTTTCCCCACCCTTTGGGGAATCTTTGTGGCCTATCCCAATTGCCTAAGGCAGTCTGTAGTAATGAACTGCACTGAGCTCTGGTGTGGGAGCTATGCCGCATTTCCAGTTTGTTTTACTGGTCTAGCAGCTTTCTTTGGGCAAATCACTTAACCTCATGGAGCTTCCCATTTCTTTTTTATTTATTATACATGGTCTGGCACAAATAATGCCCCTTATTTTATTACAGAATCATAAGCATATAATTTTGTAATGTAACAATATCACACTCAAGCACACCAAATGACATTTTAGGTAAAATGTTCAAGTTAAAACTATAAATCATTATACCAGTATGATTACCCTACCAACCACACTCAAGCAGGCATTACTTCTGCCAGACCCTGTATATTTGTCAGCTTTACTGTGATATAATTCATATACCATATAATTCACCCAGTTCAGTGTTTTTAGCATGTTCGTGGAGTTGTGCAGCCATCACCACAATCAATTTGACATCATTTTCATTCCCCTTAGAAGAATGGCATACTCATTAGCAGTCACTGTCCATTTCCCCAGCCTCCCTTTCACAGCCCTAAGAACCACTAATTCAGTCTCTATGGATTTTCCTATTCTGGACATTACATGTAAATGAAATTACATGTAAATAAATTATATGGTCTTCTGTGTCTGGGTTCTTTCACTTGGCACATGTCTTCAAGGTTCATCTGTGTTGTGGCATGTTAGAATTTCATTTTTATGGCCAAATAATATTCCATTGTTTGGGTATACTGCATTTGTTTATCCACTCATGAATCAGTGCACTTCTGCAATGTTTCCACTTTTTGGCTGTTATGAAGAATGCTGTTATAAACATTTTTGCATAAGTTTTTGTATGGATGTGTGTTTTCATTTATCTTGGATATTTTACCTTGGAGTGGAATTGCTAGATCATTTAGTAAACTCCATGTTTAACTGTTTGAGGAATTGCCAAACTTTTCTAAAATGTCTGCACCACTTTACATTCCCACCAATATTGTATTAGGGCAGCAATTTTCAACCAGTGTGCCGTAAGAATTTTAAAAACATGCAGTACCTGACTACTTAGTAGTACACTGACCTTTTTCCTTTAGATTGTCAAATAAAAAAATGACAACAGCCAACACAACAATAGCTGTCCAGTGTGAATGAACTGAAATTATATTAAATATGTATTTTTTGCCAGGTCGGCAGAAAGTACATCTTTTTAAGAAATTTTATTTATTTTTAGACAGAGGGGAAGGGAAGGAGAAAGAGAAGGAGAGAAACATCAACGTGTGGTTGCCTCTCTCACACTCCCTAATGGGGACCTGGCCCGCAGCCCAGGCATGTGCCTTGACTGGGAATCTCACTGGTGACCTTTTGGCTTGCAGGCCTGTGCTCAATTAACTGAGCCACACCAGCCAGGGCAAAAAGTACATATTTTGGTGTGCTGTAGAAGTTTAGTAATTAGTGTATGTTTGCCATGAGATGAAAAAGGTTGAAAATCTCTGTATTAGGATTCTAACTTTCCTATATCCTCACCAAATCTTTATTTTCTCTTCTTTGATGTAGCCATTACAAGTGGATGTAAAGTGGTATCTCATTGTGGTTTGATTTGCAGGTCCCTAATTAATAGTGTTGAGCATCTTCTCAGGTGCTAACTGGCCATAGGTGGATCTTTGGAGAAGTGTCTATTTAGATTTTTTTTTTGCCCATTTTAGTTGGGTTATTTGTCTTTATTGTTGTTATAAGAATTCTTTATATATTCTGAATACAATTCCTTTATCAGATATGTGGCTTACAGAAATTTTCTGTTTTGTGGGTAGTCTTTCCACCTTTGTGATGGTTTTGTTTGCCACACTAACATTTTTAATTTTGATTTCTTAGATTTTTAAGAACTTAAGCAAAACATTTATTATATGTAATGATTAGTGAGTCAGTAACAAGAAGAAACACACTCCAAAGCTATGTGGACACAGCCAGTTCACAGAAGAAGAAATACAGTGAAGTTACAAATCTGTGAGTCAGTATCATTTTAACAGTGAAAAAAATCAAAACAAGGTAGCACTATTTTTATTAATCAAATAAGAAATAACAAAAAATGTAAAGGTAGCCTAATTTGGTTATTCTAACTCTGAAATTGTGTTCTATTGTGAATATTTTTCTCTGTACTCACTCTGTACCTCTCTCCCACTTTCAGATAGTTCTTCCTTTTTAGGACATTTCGTAGCATCAAAGTCTCTTTAAAAACATCTCTCTATGTATCAGTCTGCTGATACATGTATCTTCTAATCAAACTTTACAAAATACTTACCTTAGAAAGTGTTTATGTTCTTTTAGTAAAAAGGGATCATAGCACATATCTGGTTTGTCACTTGTTTTTAATTTAATAATGTATCTCCAACATTCTTTTATGTCAGTACGTTTTTGCCCTAGCCTCATTCTTTTTCATTGGCTGTAGAGTGTTCCAGTTTATGGGTGTGCTATAATTTATTCAGTTAGTATCCTGTTGATAGATTTTAAGGTTGTTTCCAGCTTTTTAAAAATATCCTTGCCCAAGGATATGTTTATTGATTTAAGAGAGGAAGGGGGTGGGGGGGGAGAGAGAGAAAGAGAAATAAACGTCTCTATGAGAAAGAAATGTGGATTGGTTACCTCATATGTGCCCCGACCAGGGATCAAACCTGCAACCCTTTGGTGTTCGGGGTGATGCTCCACCTGACCAGGGCATTAAAAATTAGAGATTGTGGCCAGTTAGTGTTTCCTCACGGTTACAGGTTATGTGCACACTTGTGCTAGTATTTCTTTTCTGTTCCATTTGCTGTTGTATGAATTAACTATTAGAGCCTTACATCTCGAACTTAATTTAATTTTTTTAAAATTCTGGAGTTTTATTAGGTCCAGTCTAAAGTAAATTTCCCTAAAGTTATATTCTTTTCTATGATGGTACATACAACGTGAGATCCTCTTTTGAAACTAGGTTCTTCATTTTATCCGTTTTAGCAGTAACTAGAAGTAGAGTGTCCAAATCAAAGTAAGCGCTTGAGATGTTACGTTGTAAATGTTATAAATGTTGCAGACGGCCTCCAGGAGCCAGGCCAGGTCGCACACGCACAAGAGGGTGTGCTCTGTTCTCTTCGACGCTGGCAGCCGTCTTTTAAGTGAGTCAGTCTGACAGGTAAATAAAAACGTCATTTTAGTTTGTAGTTATTAGTGAATTTGAGTATCATTGTCTTGGCTCTTCGCGTTTTCTCTTGGAATTGTCTGTGTTCTTTGTTCACTTTTATGTTGGGCTTTTTATTTTTGTACTTTTTAAAAAATATATAACAGCTTTTTGAATATTAGGGAAATTAGTTATCCCCTAAAATACTACAGGTATGTTTCTCTGTCTTTTGACTTTGTGTATTTTTTAAAAAATGTAAAATATAAACATTTTTATGTAGTCAGATGTTTTTTACTTTATGGCTTCTCATTTTCCTTTCTCATTCTAATCTTAAAAATTGTTACCTGTGTTTTCTTCAAGTACTTTTAATTGTTTAGTTTTTAAATTTAGATCTTTGCTGCATATAGAATGCATTTTGGTTTAAGCCACATGAGAAAGGGATCAGTTGTGGGATTTATTGGAGTTGTAATTTTACATTTCTTTTTGTGGTTATTAATGGCTTTCTTCTCCCACTTGACTGTAAGCTTCTTGAGGGTGATGGATCGTGTAATTGTTTCCTTATTCTCAGGGTCTAGCACAGCGCTCACCTCAGGTGAGGCCCTTCCTTCATTTATTGAATGAGTGAATCTTTTTCTCCAGCAGACTCTTTCGTTGCCCCAATACAACTTACTGAATAACCCTTATTTTTCCTCTTGTTTTAGAAAACTACTTTATCTACAAATTCTCCAGATACTTGATACATTTTTGAACTTTTTTAATTCATTGATTGTACTGTCTTTGCTTGCTTTAATATTGTACACTACAGCTTTAATTATTATAGCTTTATACTGCTTATGGTATATTTGGAAGGCTATCCTCAAACATTCTTAAGTATATTATACCAGTTAGGGAAGCACTGTAATCTCCATTAGTAAAACTTATTATCACTTAGAAAACACTCATTTAATTTACTGATTAAACATTTAATCCATTGTGAGAGTCAGCCTGCAAAGTAGAGAGGATTTTGAGGTTTTGCTTGCTGGAAAGCTATTCTAGGATATAAAATACTTAGTTCTGGCTTTTCACATCCTAAGTGTCTTTTAAAAAGCTCTTATTTTAGCCCTGATTGGTGTGGTTCAGTAGACTGAGTGTTGGCCTGAGAACCAAAGGGTCACTGGTTCAGTTCCCAGTCAGGGCACATGCCTGGGTTACAGGCCAGGTCCCAGTAGGGGGAGTGTGAGAGGCAACCACACATTGATGCTTCTCTTTCTCTCTTTCTCTCTCTCTCTCTCTCTCTCTCTCTCTCTCTCTCTCTCCTTTCCCCTCTCTAAAAATAAGTAAATAAAATATTTTCTTAAAAAGAGCTCTCAATTTATAATCTTGGCATCTCTAGAAAAACATTCTTTCTTCACAATCTTTTAATGCAGGGTACATAGCGTTGGTGTCAGAAAAGACGTCAAGATGTTGTGTTTGTTGGCACTCAGCTGACATCAGAGCAGTTGGTGGAAAGAGATTACCTGAAAGTGGTGTACAGAATTCAGTTTTGGTGACGTTGATTTCTCACCTTGTGCATTCCTTCCTGTGGCATGCAGTATTAGGTCAATTCATTGGCTGTAATTTGGGTAAAGTTCAGGTAACATTGCTAAATAATTATTTTCTTTTTCTTCAGTTCAGCCTCCTTTTCTCTGTAAAACATTAGAAATTCTTGTATCTGAAATAGAGCATTTTCTTGGGGTTTACTATCATGAATTTCTTATGGAGGAACCAACTTTAAGGTCTTGTGAGTATAAGAGAAGTTTAAAGTAGAGAAATTTGATGTCTGGGGAACAGAGCTAATGGAGCAAGGCAGACCTCTTGTGGTGAAGTGCTTGTTTTCTTTTAGTTGGAACATTGGAGTGCTTCTGATTGACTTCTGTTGGGTTGGCCAAAAAGTTCCTTTAGTTTTTTTCCCTTCAGTGGTTCTAGTAGTGCGCACTTATCTTTAACTTGATTCCAAACAGTTTTGTTAGATTGTATTGTGACAGCTGTCATTTCAGTGTGCATTTAAAAACACTTACCAAAATTGGTGAATGTTTGTGCAGCCATTTAATATTGAAGATGGAAGAAGATATGCGACATTTTTGGTGCACTATGCTTTATTATTTCAAGAAAGGTAAAAAAGCAACAGAAACGCAAAAAAAAAGTTGGTGCAGTGTGTGGAAAAGGTGCTGGTGGCTGCTCAGCTATGTCAGACGTGGTTTTCGGAGTTTGTTGGTACCGTTGCCCAAATAAGTCTGTGCTGGGGGGCTGTCTTAGGCGTTGGAAGATGTTTAGCAGCACCCTTAGCCTACCCACTAGAAGCCAGCAGCGACCTATTCATAATATCCAAATCAATAAAGTCATTTGTGAAAGTGAAAAATGTCTTTTATGGAAAAAATGTAATGGACTTTTTGGCCAACCTAATAATTTATGAGTATATTTTCAGAAGATAACTCATTTTCTTTAAAAAAAAAAAAGCTGTTTTGTCAAGCTCTTCAGACTTTTCCTTCATAAACCTAACCGTAGATTTTAGAAGGATTAAAGCAGAAAAATACTTAAATAGGTTTGTTTGGGACACTTCCTCTTCACCTTGGAATTAAGTACCACTGGAAATAACCCTGGAACAAAGAGTTTTTGTGTGGTAGGACTAATCGACTTACATGATTCTTCATTTTGCAAGTTTTCTGTTAGTGTAAAATTAACCTACTTTTCTTTTAATTGTATTTTTTCTTGTTCTCAAAGCTAGTCTTAACTGAGAGATTTTTAGGCAGTTAACTACCCCAGCACACCAATAAGCAGTTTGTTAGTAGATGTTATCTTCTGTTGATCAGTTACTCTTGAGATTTACTGTACTTGCAAAAACACCTGTCTGGATTTGAGCTTTGCTAGGTGGTTGGCTTTTGTATTTGACTGAGGATTTGCTCCAAAGAAAGCAAATATTAAGTAACTACTGGAGAAAGAGAAAAGGTAAAATGAGTCAGCAAATCTATATATGCTTTCACTGAAGAGATTTTCCAGTTAGAAAGCTTTGGTAGGCTTGACCTTCTTGCTCTAAAGTAACCCAGCATTTCATTATGTATTCCTTTGAGGTTTTGTAGCTTTGTGCCCGAAAGCAAGAACCAGGCTTGAGTGTGAAAGGATTATTCAGAGGATGAAGCTCATGGTCAACAAAGTGCTACTTCATAGGCTTGGTCCCAAAATAACCTGTTTGCCACAGGAAAGCAAGAATGAAGGAGGCACTTTGAGTGCTTTCTGTTTTCCGCAGTGTTTTAGGTCCTGTTGCTGCATTGCAGCATGATTAAAGTCATGTATGTTTAAGGCCATTGTCATTCATAATGTAAGTTTGGGAGAATGTTGCCTTGATAAATTTTACATACCCCATGAAAGAGTTACTTTGCAAGGTTCAAGGTTCGGAAGGGGTAGTTTTCTGCCAGACTGGGGGAAATTAACATAATTAACTTTTCTCTAAAAATGGGGATGGTCTACGTTGTGGCTATCTAATCACTGCGGCTCAAATTAGTGATTTGCTTGGGTCCTTGCGTGATTAAGAGGCAGAACTCCGTCTTTGGTTCAGAAAAGTTAGTATTGGAATGGTCCCCTGACCAGCCTTGAAGCAGGAAATGTTACAGTTCAGAGGGCCCTTCTAGAACGAACCCTAAAGACAGTAAGTTTCAAGAGTTTACACATAACATTGAGTGTGAAATGCAGAGCACATAGACACATAAAGAGCAAGTCAGGAAGTGTGACTAGATGGAAAAATTAACTCCAGTCGCTTGATGGAATGAGAGCATGGAAGGGAACATCGTTTGTTTTAGGCAGTGTAATTGTGACGCTGAGGCTGGCTGAGGAAGTGATACACTGTCAGATATGCCGTCGTCCTCATTAATGGTTCCTGTTATTTTTCACGTACAGATGTATGAAGAGATGAAGGTCCTTCCCCATGTGGGGGAGTAGGGTTTCCAAATTTTAAAAGCTACCAAAGCGTGGAATACAGATCCTGCCCATAATACCACACAGCCATCCAGAGTCTTTCCATAGACAGTTGGTACTATCAGTGTCTTATCCATCCTGAGATATTCTGTGTGTGTGCAAGTGAATGTGTGTAACTGTTCCCTGAAACCCTCTTTTACAACAAATCGTAAATTCTACACATTAGTCTGCATCTTTTTTCACTGTTGTATCAAGGATTATTACACATAACTGTAGATGGAGCTTTATAATTAAAAAAAAATGCTGTGCATTATTCCCATGAAAGAATATCATATTAAAAAAATTAGTACTCTTATAGATGGCTATTTATTTCCAATTTTTTGCTAATATAAATAAAGCTAGAGTTGATTTAAAAAGTATGTTAGGGTTTTATATTCAGAAATAAATGTCAAGTCAAATAGAAACTTGTTATGGTTATAAAAACATCTTAGATCTGTATAACATGCTCACGGATGTCTTATTTGAGTCTTACTGCGGTCCTGTGAGGTGAGCACAGCATTTTACACAGAAGTAAGTAGATATCCCTTCAGAACTACTTTGAGTGGCATAGGTAGAGGTAGAGGTGGAAGGACCAAGGTTTTCTAACTCCTGTGTGAGTACCCCAAAAAGCAGACACTGAGGCGGGAATGTAGGGAAGTTAAGATGAAATAAACCTGGGTGAGGCAAACTTGAGAGACAGAGGGATGTGTCTGTAACTCTAGAAATTAGGATCCTGTTTGCCAGGGTAGAAAACACCTACCTATCAGCCTGTGACAGAGTCTTATATAAAAGCAAATAGGCATTTGCCGAGCATCATGGGTTGCCTGCCACCTTGGAGGACAGTAGTGTGTATGGTAAGCCACAACACAGTCCTCGAGAAAGTGGGGACTTTCAGAGTTCTCTAGAATAGACTGGGGCAAATGGTAGTCAGGATCTGTGAAGGGAACACATTTGGCCTAGGCCATAAAACAGAAACAGGCAAGAGTGCAAGCTTTGGATTTTCTAGAGGCTTCAGCGATGGGGGAAGGGCGATAGCAGGCTAATGACAAAGATACAGCTGCAATGTTAATTTTGGCCAGAAGACTGAATGTTGGGAAAGGGCCTTCTTCCTCTAGGGAGCAGGTAAAACTGTAAAAGGATGGGTAAGTCATCTCTCAGCTGGACTAGAGAGCGGCGGATTCATGCTTTCATTGTATAGTTTACACTATTTGGAAACCTGAGGATAGGCCTGGTTATCAGCCTTCCGTTGCAATTACTATCTGCTAAGTGCCTACTATGTTTTGAATACTTTATGTAATTCATGCTGTCACCAGTGGTGGACCCAAAATGGAGCCCCTAAGTGCTTCGTGACCTCCAGGTTATTGACTTTGCTGGAATGTATTCAAGATGAGTCCTAGTGGAAGTGGAAGCCAGTTTTATTTAGGTCAAGAGAAAGAGGCCAAGATTCAGGCTCCTGGAGACAGGATCATGGGGTGAGCCTGGGACAAGCCACGGTGCCCCCCCCCCCAACCCTAGGGAGGATAGGCCTCCCTATCCTCCCCGCCCCCCACTCTCCTACATGCTCGGGTGCCTCTTTGAAAGAATTGGAAGTGCACAAGGGGATACGGACCAGCTCGCCAGTGAGTTGTGTGTCGAGGTCAGCCAGGTCTTGGGATTTTCTGTGTTTCCAGAGGTGGTTGTTCCTGAGCTTTGTGGTGTAGATGTTTCAGCCTTTTGGTTGGAACGGGCTCTTGTTCCTAATATGGTTTGTTCTCGAAGTGTCATGGTCTTTGTCCCTCTCAGGTCCCCCAACCCTTACTTGTGGTACCAGTTTTAATTATAATAATAATGGTGTAATGAGCTTTGGAGCCATTTTTCTGGTGAATTTTTCTGCCATCGTGGATTGATCTGGTTTTAGCTAGTTCTCGTTGACTTCTGCAACCACTGCAGTAATTTCTTCAACTGTTTCCCTTTGATCATGTTTGGAGGTAGGAGCTCTGGTGAGATCACCTAGGGGCTCATTGGCCTGTGATGTCCATTCCTACTTCCTCATTCCACGTGTAGGTGGCTTTCTCTGACTTCTTTCTATCCTGCCTCAGTGCTGACCTCTCAGCAGTTTTGCCAAGTGTCTGTTGTTACATCTGCTTTGCTTTGAGGAGATTGAAGTTCAATTAGGTAATCAGACAGTGAGGTCACAAACCTTTTTTGTTTTAAAAAATATATATTTATTTATTTGAGAAGGGGAATGGAGGGAGAAAGAAGGGGAACACTGATGTGAGAGAGAGAAACATTGACCAGTTGCTTCTTGTATGCACCCTGACCTGGGACCAAACATACACGCAACCCAGGCATGTGCCCTGCCTGGGAATCGAACTGGTGACCTTTTGCTTTGCGGGATGACCAACCAGCTGAGCCACACCAGTCTGGGCTAAGGTCACAAACCTTTAACTGGTAAAGCTGAAATTTATAAGTAGATCTGTATGACTGTTAGACTTGTTCTTTCCATGTACCAGGTGTTAGGCACCAAAATTGAACAGTGGAATTCTTCTGCCATTGAAATAGCGTTAATATGTAACCAGACAACTAGTAATCATCTGCTAGGATGATCTGGGCTGAAAGAGTTTAAAAGGAATGTTAAGGAAAATAACCATTGGAAATACTAAGAGCAGGCCCAACTCTGAATATGCAATATGATAATTCAGATTAAAGTAATGTACTTGCCATGCGTATGTAGCTTTAAGATAAATTCTCCAGTATTCTCTTCCCCCATTAGATTGTAATTCCTAAAGTCCTTATACATAAAGGTAACATAGCTGTCACTGAAGATCCTGGCTGGTGGAAGCTAGGACCTGGGACTCTTTTAGGGGAATGTCTGAGGAACCCATATACACCAAGACTATCATAATCATGAGTACTCCTATTTGTTAAGTCAAGGAGGTAAGAAGCTCCTTGACTTAAATTTTGGTTTATAAACGTTAGACCTGAGTAGATTTTATTGCACCAAATCCTTAAAATTATCCTGCGAAATATTGGAGAACACTCAATTGGATAATACTTTTGATGTACTTCCAATGACCATTGTAGAAGAGTGTTAATATGGGAGGCTGACATTTGGTGAAATAAGGACTTACAAGCTGTGACTCAGCATTAGTCACTGGCTTTTCTGCTAGGTTACGCCTTAATTGTGGTGAGTCTCAGGCATTTGATCAACAGCTACCAAAGAAACTGACCTCACTGATAACCCAGTCACATTTCTAGATAGTAAAAGTATTGGGGGGGGGGGGAGAAATCATTCATCTGCATCAGCCAGTGATATTAGTTCTCTTCTGGAGGAATGTCAGCACACTTTCCAGGTTACGCCCAGTAACATTACAAAGGTTAAATGACCATCTTAGGAAAAAATAGCCATTTACACTTTCAATTAGTATTCTTAAAAAGTGCAAACACAACAGAATGTGCTTTCTGGACATACTCATTTTAGTACTTAATATTAGATCAGTTTGTATTTCTTTTGGTTGACTTTTAAAACCATGCATGGTTTGGGGTCATTCTACCTGTTATACCTAATTTCTTACCATTCTATGTTTACTGTTTCACAAAATTGCCATGTTTAATCTTTCATTTAAAAAATAATCTGTTTTCTGGAATGCCCATTTTCCCCTCCCCTTTTCCCTTCCTTCTGTTTCTCCTTTTATTCACCTAGAAATATTGGGGTGTGTACCGTGTTCCAGACACTATGCCAGGCATTGGATGGAGTGGTGAACGAGAGAGAGGCATGTTACTAATTCCTGTCCTGCCTTGCCTTCAGGTTCAGCCCTTCTGACCTCTCACAGTTCTCTTAGACTTCTTTAGCCCTTGCTGACCTGAACCATCCCAGCTGTGAGCTATGTTACTTTAAATCTGATTCTCAGAGTTTAGTGCTTACTGATATATCTCACTCTGGGGGGTTAATCGTTGAGATATCTTAGTGTCATCCTACCAACTAGAATGTACGTTTCTTTTTTACTTCCTAGACCCCCTTCTTTTTTTCCCTTTTTATTGAATTTATTGGGGTGACACTGGTTAACAAAATTATACAGGTTTCAGGTACACAATTCTACAACACATCATCTGTACACTGTATTGTGTCTTTGTCTATCACCATTTATCCCCCATACCCTCCTGTACCACCCTCCATCACCATCCCCATCCCCTCCATCACCACACTGTTGTTCATGACCATGAGTTCTTTCTCTCTTTTTTATATTTTGCTCAGTTCCTCCAACCCCCAGCCAGCTCCTGCCGCCTCTGCCAACTGCTGTCATTCTGCTGTCTATGAGTCTGTCACTATTTTGCTTATTAGTTCATTTCGTTCATTAGATTCCACATATGAGTGAGATCATACGGTGTTGTCTTTTTCTGTGTGGCTTATTTCACTTTGTTTAATGCTCTTCAGGTCCATCCATGCTGTTGCAAAGGGCAAGAGTTCCTTCTTTTTTTATGGCCAAGTAGTAGTCTGTTGTGTAAATGTACCTCAGCTTTTTAATTCATAGAGCGTATGTTTCTTAAAGGCAAAGACTGTCATGTTATGTTTTTGTCCTCCATAATGCTGACCCAAGCAAGTTGGTGATAAAAGAGTTTTGACTCAGTCTGCTCTGCTGAATGTCCCAGTTACTAGCTCTTGGGGTTTAGAAGTAGTTGTGTAGATTATACTTTTTAAAGACATTCGTCCTAGTTGTTTGCCTAACATTTGCGTCCTGCTCCTGTTAGTCTGCACTGAGAATGAATGAGAATGGCCACTGACTCTGTGTGTGCATCTGAGCTGTCAAGGCACAGCTTCTAACCTGATTCCAGCTGTGACTAATGAGGGAGGAGTTTCATGGCTAAGGGACAGAGCTAACCTAATGCTGATCCCTTAGCACTAGGCCTGCAATATTTTAGGCTTAAATGCCCTACCAGATATTAACTCACTTATAACAGGAAGCTGACAGTACAACAACTTAAAACTTAAAACTGAGCTCCTGCCCTGGCCGGCGTGGCTCAGTTGGTGGGAGCGTTGTCCTGTGATCACAGGGTTGCGGGTTCAGTCACTGGTCAGGGCACACCCTAGGTTGCAGGTCTGATCCCTGGTCCAGGCGCATTTGGGAGGCAGCCAATCAGTGTTTCTCTTTCTCTGAAAGCAATGAAAAAAATGTCTTTGGGTGAGGATAAAAAAATTTTTGAAAGAATTGAGCCCCTTAGAAAGATTGATAGAAACCTGGCTGGTGTGGCTCAGTGGATTGAGTGCCAGCCTGTGAACTCAAGGGTCACTGGTTCGATTCCCAGTCAGCACACATGTCTGGGTTGTGGGCCATGTCCCCAGCTGAGGGCGTGTGAGAGGCAGCCTATCAGTGTATTTCTTGCACATCGATGTTTCTTTTCCTCTCGTCTCTCTTTGTTCCCTTCCCTCTAAAAATAAATAAATAAAATCTTAAAAAAAGAAAGATTAATAGAAATGGAAAATAAACTTTTAATGTTGCTGATATTGTTTACGTTGATGTGATGTTTGAGTTCAAAACTCTTCCTGAGTAGTAAATGAAATATAGCAACTTAATTGTGAAGGAAGCAGACTATGCCCTGGAATTAAATGTTTTTCTGAATGTGTAAAAGCCCTGCGGTAAAGGCAGACTTCAGGATCGGAGTAAGAAGGGATATTTTCTTTATTAAGGAGGAAAGTAGAGGCTACTGGGAAAGGCAGTGCTCGTCCACCTCCACCTAGAAACTAAGAAAGGAAGTGTATGAAGCCGAAGGAGTAACAGGTCATGGAGCAGAGCAGGAGAGAGGGAACCATGTGCCTCCCGGAGGAATCTTAGATCCTGACTTGAACGAGCCAACTGTTAAAAATTCTATGGCAGTAGGGAGGTTTGAATGAATATTGACAGGATATTCGGTGTTAAGGAATTATATTTTTTTAAAAGCATTTTTTTAGTTTTAGAGATTTTCTTTATTTTAGAGAGAGGAGAAGGGAACGATAAAGAGAGGGTAAAAAACATTGATGTGTGAAAGAAACATCAGTCAGTTGCCTCTGGCACACGCCTCAACTGGGTACTGGGCCCACAACCCAGTCATGTGCCCCGACCAGGAATTGAACCTGCAACCTTTTGCTTTGCGGAATGATGCCCAGCCAACTCACCCACACAGGCCAGAGCATTATCCTTTTTAGGTGGGGGAATAATATTGTCATATGCAAAAGAAAAAGAAAAAGTACTTACCTTTTAGAAGTATGTACTGAAGTACATATGGATGGCACATACGATGTCTGGGATCTGCTGGGAGAAGTGGTCAGGAGTGTAGATGCAAATGTCTGTGTGTTTATAACTGTAACTGGCTGATGGGTACAGCAGGTACATTATACTCTTTCTTTCTACTCATGCATATGTTTGGAAATTTTCACAGTAAAATCTGAAAAAAACAAAAACCCAGCGACTTAGGTGTAGAGCTGTCAAACCTTCCTTCTTCCAACTTAACTCCAGATGGGGCCAGTAAAACCATAGATTTTTACTGATGTTGCCAAATGGAATGCAATTCAGATTTCTACCCCTCACGTGTGCACTACAGCATCACTGAGAGAACAACAAACCCTAGTTAACTGTCTTCCCGACGGTGTGGTAAGCTATAGCGGGGCAGAAGTCATACTTCCATCTTTAAGTCTTTTCCTTTCTGTAGGTGAAGAAATAAGATTTACAAAGCGAAACGTAATTAGAGAATAGGAGAATATGGTTTTAAGTGTTCTATTTTATAGTGCGGATTAAGCACTAGAAATTCAGAGAGAGGAAAGAACATTTTGGGTTAGGGATAAGCAGAGTTTTTATTAATCCGTGGACTTGGGGATCACCTGTGTTTATTTATTTTTGATTTTGAGAGTACATTTATTAAAGCTGGAGATGGTGAAACAAAGGAAGAGCTTAGGGCAGAAGAAGCAACAGGCGAGAGCCTAGGTGGTGCTCTGCTTTGGCTCCCTAGGAAAGAAGGAACAGTATAGGAAAGTAGTGAGCCATGGCAGGGCTGGTTTAGTTCACTGAAAAGTCATAGAGCACAGAGCCGTGGAGACAGGTTCAGGGGGTAGCCTGGACACGCTGCTGCTGCCCACTCTTCCCCTGGCTGCAAGTCTTTTGGGAACCCTTAGAGTTCAGGAGAGAAAAGCCAAGCTGCATACCTGAGAGGGAAGAAAGGTGTGGGTGTGCTCCAGAGAGAGCCCACCTGGGATCACCTTTAAATAAAGTGTAGGCATTGGATGCCTGATGGCAGTTTGAGGACAGCATGTCCAAGGAAGGAAAAGAGTATGTTTGGGGGAGAGTAGATGAATATTAATATATTTTAGATACATGGGGTGAGGTCAGTTAATACAGGATATGAATATTTAGCTGAGATATTTGGGCTTGATATTGTAGGTAATAGGGAGCCATTTTGGGGATTCATTTTTACTTTTAATATACTAATTATTATTTATTAATCTGATTTGATGATAATTAGTATATTCCTAGTTGCATGCTCTTGCACAGAGAGTGTAACTTGACAGTGTCACTCTTAGATTCTTTTTCATGTAAATATTTCATTTTTGTAGTGTCTGAAGGGGCTACTTAGGGACCAAAATTAATACTTTTATTATTTTTAATTTTTAAAAAAGATTTTATTTATCTTTAGAGAGAGGGGAAGGGAGGGAGAAAGAGAGAGAGAGAGAAACATCAGTATGTGGTTGCCTGTTGCACACCCCTGCTGGGAACCTGGCCTGTCAGCCAGGCCTGTGCCCTGACTGGGAATCAAAACAGTGACCTTTCAGTTCGCAGACCGGCACTCAGTCCACTGAGCCACACCAGCAAGGGCTCATATTTTTGTTTTAAAAAGGGGAGGGACACTGAGACACTCAGAGTTAATGACCTTAATAAAGTGTGAGTGACTCAATGGCTGATCTGGATTCAGATTAGATATCTTGGGTTCTGAGCTCCTGCCCACTTTGCTTATATTAAAGGTTTTTTTTTTATATGGAAATGTTTTTATTTTTTTAAAACATTTTATTGATTATGTTTTACAGTTCTCCCATTTCCCCCCCCCCTTTATTCCCCTCCACCCTGCACACTCCCTCCCACCCACATTCATACCCCTTAGTTCATGACCATGGACTGTGCATATATCAGGGGTGTCAAACTCATTTTCACGGGGGGCCACAACGGCCTCGTGCTTGCCTTCAAAGGGCTGAATGTAATTTTAGGACTGTGTAAATGTAACTACTTCTTAACTAGGGGCAAGGAGCTCGGTGCTGCCTCTGGGTAGAAACAAGGTGCTGGGCCAGATAAAAGAAGGTGGAAGGCTGAATTCAGCCCATGGGCCTTCTGTTTGCCACCTGTGATATAAGTTCTTTGGCTTCTTCATTTCCTATACTGTTCTTAACCTCCCCCTGTCTATTTTGTACCTACCATTTATGCTTCTTATTCCCTGTACCTTTTCCCTCCCCCCTCCTCACTGATAACCCTCCATGTGATCACCATTTCTGTGATTCTGTTCCTGTTCTAGTTGTTGGCTTGGTTTGTTTTTGTTTTTGTTTTTTAGGTTTGGTTGTTGATAGTTGTGAGTTTGTCACCTTTTTTAATGTACATAGTTTTGATCTTGTTGTTTTTCTTATGTAATTTCCTTTAATATTTCATATAATAAGGGCTTGGTGATGATGAACTCCTTGAACTTGACCTTCTCTGGGAAGCACTTTATCTGCCCTCCTATTCTAAATGATAGCTTTGCTGGATAGAGGAATCTTGGATGTAAGTCCTTGCCTTTCATGACTTGGAATACTTCTTTCCAGCCCCTACTTGCCTGCAAGGTCTCTTTTGAGAAATCAGCTGACAGTCTTATGCAAACTGCTTTGTAGGTAACTGTCTCTTTTTCCCTTGTAGCTTTTAAGATTCTCTCCTTATCTTTCATCTTGGGTGATGTAATGATGATGTGCCTTGGTGTGTGCTTCCTTGGGTCCAACTTCTTTGGGACTCTCTGAGCTTCCTGGACTTCTTGGAAGTCTATTTCCTTTGCCAGATTGGGGAAGTTTTCCTTTATTTTTTCAAATAAGTTTCCAGTTTCTTGCTCTTCCTCTTTTTCTGGCACCCCTGTGATTCTGATGTTGGAACGTTTAAAGTTGTCCTGGAGGTTCCTAAGCCTCTCCTCATTTTTTTCATTTCTTGTTTCTTCATTGTGTTCTGGTTGAATGTTTCCTTCTTCCTTCTGGTCCAAATTGTTGATTTGAGTCCTGGTTTTCTTCCCGTCACTGTTGGTTCCCTGTACATTTTCCTTTATTTCACTTTTCATAGTCTTCACTTTTTCCTCTATTTTCCAACCATACTCAACCGTTTCTATGAGCAACCTGATTACCAATGTTTTGAACTGTGCATCTGATAGGTTGGCTATCTCTTCGTCACTTAGTTGTGTTTTTTCTGGAGCTTTGATATGTGTTTTCATTTGGGCCATATTTATTTGTCTTGGTGTACCTGTTACATAGTAAGAGGCAGAGCTTTAGGTATTCGCCAGGGCGGGGCAACCCACTTGGCTGCATTGTGGTGCTGTATGTTCGGGAGGGGTCCAAGAGGGAACAATGCTGCTTGCTCAGCTCTTGGATAGCTTTCAGTCACTTCTCCTGCTACCCACAAGCAAATTGGGCCCTTCTGGTGCTGATTCCTGTATGGGTGGGTTTGTGTACATTCTAGGACCCTGTGGGTCTCTCCAGCGAACCCTCCTGTGAGGCTAGGAGTTTCTCCTGCTGCCACAACCCCCACAGGTTTTTTCAGTTAGAGATTTTGAGGCTTTATTTCCTTGCACTGGAACCCTGGGTTGTGCAATCTGTCTTGCTCCCCAGTTGTTCCTCCCAGTTTATCCACACGCAAATGTGGGACCACTCAGTCCTCCAGCTGCTCCTTGCTGTGTGTCCTTTCTGCTATCCCGGCTGCCCGTCTGTGCCCCTCCTACTGGTCTGGATGTATGTTTCTTCTTTAACCCTTTTGGTACGATCGCTCTTTCCGCCGTGACACTCTCGCTGTACGAGGTGAGCCATTGTGAGCCATTGTATGGGTGCCGGATATATCCGGGGCTCGTCCACACAGGTCATCAGATGGGCGCCGGATATATCCGGCACCCGTACCGAAAGGGTTAACTCCTTGGTTGTGGGACTTTCATACAGTTCGATTTTCTGGCAGTTCTGGTTGTTTTTTGTTTTTAAATTTGTATTTGTCCTTCTTTTGGTTGTGCAAGGAGGCAAAGTATAGCCACTTATGCCTCCATCTTGGCTGGAAGTTCTATTAAAGGTAATTAATTGTTTTGCATGTGATTTGTTTTCTTTTATACTTGTGATGCTGGTACATGCAGGTAATATTGATCTTAGGCATTTCCTGTCTTTTCTCAACATACCTCCTTTTTGGGAATACATATTTTACTTTACCTTTATTTTTTATGTGGTTCTAGTCAGTTTTTTCAGCAGGTCAGGACCCAGCACTTTGTTTATTCTGTCCTGTCATTTGTTTCATTGTTATTGGATAAGTATGTTCAAATGTAATGTTATGCCCCCAACTCATGGTTCTGACTGCTACCACTGTGTGTCCTGCTCCCCTGCAATTTATGAAATGGAATGATAATCTCAGCCTCTTCTGAGATTCTTTGTAAGAAAGTGTTAGTGGAAGGCACTATAGTCATTTTAGGAAACATGATAATTTTATAGATTTCCCCTCAAAATATTTTAATATTTATAATCAACTTGATTGAGGTGTAATTTGCATTCAGCAAAACTGAACCATTTTAAGTACATGATTTTCCTTTTGACAAATACTACCCATGTAATGACCACGTAATCAAGATATTGAACTTTTCTGTTATCCTCCAAAGTTCCTTTAGTGCCCATTGTGTTCATTCCCACCCTCTTCTATCCCCAGAAGACCACTGATTTGCTGTCACTGTGGGTTAGCTTTGTCTTTTGTGGAACTTTGTGTAAATAGCCTTATTCAGGATGTGCTGTTCTTTCATCAGCGTCCATTGTTAGAGACTCATTCATTGTTGATGTCTTTATCAGTAGTTACTTTTATTACTGAGAGGTACAACTTAGTAGTGTCACATTGTATGGAAATAACAGGATTTGCTTATCTGTTCATCTATAGGTGAACACTTGAATTATTTCTAGGTTTTGGCTGTTGTGAATAAAACTTCTATGAACTTGATATAAAAGTGTGGATAGACTTATGTTTTCATTTCCCTTGGGACAATACGTTGGAATGGAATTGCTGATCGTATGAGTGGTAGGCATGTGTTTAACTTTTTAATAAATTGCCAAATTGTTTTCTAAAAATGGCTCTACTATTTAATGTTTTGTTTATCAGTATTTGTGAGTTCCAGTTGCTCCCACTAGTATGATATCATTTTAGTCATTCTAATTGTTGTATAGTGCTATATTGTGGTTGGAATTTACATTTTCTTAACGACCAGTGATACCGATATCTTTTTATGTACTTATTTGCCAGCTGTATATCTTTTCTGATGAAGTATGTGTTCAAATCTTTTGCCTGCTTTTAAAAAATTAGGTTGTTTTCTTAATGTTGAGTTTTGAGAATTTTTTATATGTTCTGGAAGCAGGTCCTTCAAAGTTTAATGTTTTGCAAAGATGGTTCCATTCCATGGCTTATCTTTTCATTCTCTCAAGTATCTTTTGAGAGCAAGAGTTTGTATTTTGTCCTGCATTCCAGTTTATCCATTTGTTCTCTTATGAAGTGTACTTTTAATTTTTTTTTTAAATCCTCACTCAAGGACATTTTTTCATTGCTTTTTGAGAGAGAGGAAGGGAGAAAGGCAAGGAGAGAGAAACATCAATGCAAGAGAGAAGCGGTGATTGGTTGCCTCCCGTTTGTACCTGGACCTGGGCTTGAACCCCCAACCTAGGAATGTGCCATGACTAGGAATTGTACCTCCAGCCTTTTGGTTTTGGGACGACACTCCAACTAACTGAACCACACCGACCAGGGCTGAAATGTGCTTTTGGTATCATATCTGAAAAATCCTTGCCTTTAATCCATAACTCAAGCAAATAAAAACTGTCTTTAGCTAGTTTTTCAAGTACCTGGGGCTACTGTAATGTGTTGCTTAGTAATCATTAGATTTTAACAATATTTGAAAGAAAAATGATTTATGTGGGATAGCAGCCACCCACATCTAACATAGTTTGAGGAAAAAACATGTATTTAGCAAAGACTGGAGTCCTTGGTAAGATGCCAGGAATCTTTGATTGATTGGAGTAGAAAAAAGTAAATCTTAATTTAGGGAGTAAACTTTGTTAAAATCAATTTATGAAGATTTTTTAGAAAATTGATGATATTGAAGAAAGTTGTTAGATTTGTGTGAAAAAGATCTAGTTATAGTCATCACATATCAATTTCGTTGAACTTCTTTATGTGGAATATTTTGTCTTATTGCATACTTAAGTTTCCTATCATGTCAAATGAAACAGGTTTCAAATTTGTTTTCATGGATTATTTTCAAAAGTTAATGGGTTGTCTGATTTGCTGTAAAAATGAAAAATTTGCTTTGGTGTGTCTCAGTTGGTCGGGTGTCACCCAGCAAAACGAAAGGTGGCTGGTTCATTTACTGTTGAGGGCACATGCCTGGGTTGTGGGTTCCATCCTGCTTGGGACGCATACGAGAGGCAACTGATTGATGTTTCTCTCCTCCCTCTCTCACTTCCTTTTCCTCTCTAAAAACTAATAAATAAATAAATTCTTTTAAAAAATAGAAAATTCATTTTTTCATTAATGAGATGCATTATTTAGTATGATTTTTAAAATTTTACTGTCTTGAATAGTTCATTGTTAAAATTCAAAACTTAGTCTTCACTCTATTCTTTCCTTTTTTAATGTAATAAAATAGTTTGGGATTTATCTGAGCAGGGCAAGAAGTCAAGTCACATTCCTTTTGATGTTGGGTAAGAATCACTAGAGACAGATTATTTTTTATGGGGTCCATTCCTGAATTTTCTCTAGCACAAGATTTTTAGTAATTAAAAGTCCAATGCAGTTTAGATATATTACTTAACTTTAAGTAATATTTTGAGTGTTTCAGGAGAACTCAGTTTATAAGCCATTTGTTTACTCATTACTCTGCCTTTTTTGGTAGCAAGAACTGAAGATGAAGTTCTGTTTTAAATTACCTTTTTCAGAAGGGGCTGTTATAGGTTCAGGTTGAAAAATCAGGATCTGAGTAATAGCTGATAATTATAAAGTCTCATGAAATAACATGCTAAATCATGTTGTTAATCCTAATTTGTGACAGTGCTTCTTAGTAGAAATGTGAGCTATGGTTAAACACTAAGCTACCAGTGAAAGTAAAATGCCTTGTAGATGAATTGGAAAAAATGGTCTAATTTCTCCAATTCATCTTTATTGTCTAATTTTAAGAGTCAGTAATCTCAAAGAATAAGGACAAAGGAGTTAAGAATAGGAGGCAAAAATAGTATGCTGTTTACATTTAAAATACCTTTTGAGATAGTTACAAAGTTACAGGGTTATATGATTTTGGTAGTTTCTTTGATGACGTATGTTATAAATGGGATAAAACAAGCACTGTGAGTTGTTTTAAAATTTTTCTTGGCAGTTACTGACAGATTACACTTGGGAAGAAGCTTAAGATTCAGCACAGGAGTAATTTCAACATTAGAGATACTGAAGGGTTTTTGCTCTTAGTATTGAGCATGTTTTCTCTTGACTAATCTCTTTATGAATTTTTAAAAAAAATTTTATTTCTTTTTTTTTAATTTTTAAAAATTGTTACTCTGTTACAGTTGTCCCAGTTTTTCCCCCTTTGCCCTCCTTCGTCCAGCTCCCCAACCCCTACCCTTGCTCCCACAGTCAGTCTCTGCACCATTGTCCATGTCCATGGGTCATTCATGTATGTTCTTTAAATGGTCCCTTCCCCTTCTTTCCATCATCATCCCCCTCCCCTCTCCCCTCTGGCTGCCATCAGTCTGTTCCATGTTTCCACGTCTCTGGTTCTATTTTGTTCATTAGTTTATTTTGTTGATTAGATTCTTCTTATAAGTGAGATCACATGGTATTTGTCCTTCACTGACTGGCTTATTCCACTTCGCATAATACTCTCCAGTTCCATCCATGCTGTTGTGAAGGAAGGGTAGGAGCTCCTTCTCTCTGCTGTGTAGTGTTCCATTGTGTAGATGGACCCCAG
The DNA here is from genome assembly GCA_007922815.1 of Macrotus californicus. Lineage (NCBI taxonomy): Eukaryota > Metazoa > Chordata > Mammalia > Chiroptera > Phyllostomidae > Macrotus > Macrotus californicus. The sequence continues at coordinate 10,581 of VMDR010004310.1, read as the reverse complement.
TGTTTTTGATCCACTCATCTACCGTTGGGCACTTAGGCTGTTTCCAGCACTTGGGTATTGTAAATTAGCACAGCTATGAACATAGGGGTGCACAGGTTCTTTTAGATTGGTCTCTATGAATTCTTAATGCTGTATTCTTACAGGCATATTTTTCCTATGTCTTTCTGATATTATGTTAATTGGCAAATGATAAAGTTATTATTGTACCTGAAGAGCTTTTTTTTTCCTGAGTATGACACGTGGAAGGTGCAGTTTCTAACATTACTAACTAAAGATTTGTCTTTCTCTTTTAAGACAAGGAACTTCACCAAGAACTTAAAACCTGGGTCCGATCTCCTCCTAATGATTCCCTCCCTTCCTCCCTCCCTCCCTTCTCATATCTTTATTGGTAAATCAGGCCATAGAGATTGTTTACTACTTGAAAAAGAGAAAATACATCCTAGAGTTTGTTTTGATTGCAGGTATCCTGGCAGCTGAATTTCAGTTGAGTAGAGGATGCTGCCGTGCTTAATGGTTCTGAGTATGAATGCTCTAGAAAGCAATATACTATGTTTGTTACATATATGATATCAGGTAATGAATCTTTTCTTTCCTTTGGGGAGGGATTACCTCATTAATTGATCTCATGATTACAGCTTCTGAGACATGAGTACTGATTATTTTAGCTTAAATTTGTTGAGTGACAGTTTTAGGGAAAGGGAAAGGTGTCTTTATTCCTACAGCTGGCAGTTTTTATCACTGTAATAAATTCAGGTGTTATGATATGAAGATAAATTAGTACTAAGCAAACCTACATGTATACATTTTGTTAAGTTTAAGTAATTAAAAAAACCTCTAAGTAGTCATATAATTTATTGTAGCAGCTGAAAATTTCTGAGTGCGTTACAAGAAACCAGTAAAGCTAGTATCCAGTTCATCCAGAGCAAAACAAAATCATCCAGTCCTCAGACTTCAGCAAAAGGCACCTGAAAAACAAACAGACTTGGACCACTTTATGTGCTTTCAATATGTAAGATGAAAAAAAACTTTTCTCATGTTTTACTTTGTAGTCATTTGCTTCTAGTAGTTTCTAAAGTGGTTGAGGGCATTAAAGCGGTAGCTGAGTACCTATGCAATATTTTCCTGCCATGTTTGTGAACCACTTTTCTGGAAAATCCCTTCCATTGGCAGTCTTCCTGAGGACATGTACTTTTCCCACATTTAGCTATTTGGGGGCTGAAACTTGTATTTAGTCAGAGGTGACAATTTTTTTCCAGCTTAGTGACCCTGAAATGATTCAGATTGAAACAGAAGTGAGTATGGAATTACTTGCAGTGACTGTTAAACAGTTGCTGTCTGATGCTGGTAGGCATGTTTTGTCACATGGGCTCCATTTCAATATTTTGTATCGTGTTGCTAAATTTCTTGTCTGGCTTAGACATTTTACTGTTGAAATTAGGTTGGAACTGGCTTTGAACAGAGAGGGCCACTGGAAATTGAATATAATGGCCCATTTGAAGGAGGACAAAAATTGGAATATTTTCATGAATTCTTAGGAGAATTTTGGTAATGTGAAGATATATTTTCCAAATGTCATAAGATTTTGAAGTTAAGTAATTGTCAGAAAATTAAGGAAGCTTGTGATTTTTAATGAAAGTATTAGCCTTTTAAAGAGCTAAAACTCAATGTTTTTCTTTTATAATTAAACAAATGTGAGTAAAGAAAAAGCCATGTTCATTGTGGAAAGTTCAGTTTATATAGAAATTTGTAAAGAAAAAAGTGAGTCCTGGCCAGATAGCTCAGTTGGTTAGAGTGTCATCCCGATAGGCCAAAGTTGTAGGTTTGATCCCTGGTCAGGGCACATACAAGAAGCAACCAGTGAGGGCATGAATGAGTGGAACAGCAGGCTGACCGGCCTCCCTCCTTCCCTTCCTCCCCTTCCTCCCCTTCTTTTTTCCCCATTCCTTTCAGTCTCTAAAATCAGTTTTTAAAAAAGGAAAAAAAATGAAAGTCTTTTAACAGTTTGGTATATGTTCTTCCATACATTTTTCTGTGCACATGGAAACATCTGTAGGTAGATTTTGGGGGGGTGTTATTTTATTTTGTTCTGTTGCAGCTTCTGTAACCCAGTCTCTTTCCATTGGAGTATACAAGTACATCTACTTTGCCTTCTAATTCATGGAAAGGGTCTTTAAAAATATCATGTTATGACTGTTGGGCTTTTGTTACGTATAGTGTAAGTATTTTCTCTCCACATATCATTTGTCTTAGCTTTTAACTTTTGTGGCATTTTTTGTCATATAAAAGGTTTTTTTTTTAAAACTATCATTCCAATATGACTTTTATTTCTTATGGTATGTTCAGGAAGCTAGGTCCCCACCAAAACATTTAAAATATTCTATATTTTCTTCTAGCACTTTGTTTATTTTTTAAGTATATTTTATTGATTATACTATTACAACTTTCCCAGTTTTTTTCTCCCCTTTATCCTCCCTCCACCCTTACCCCCCCAACCCTCCAGCATTCTCCCCTGTTAGTTCATGTCCATGGGTTGTACCTATAGGTTCTTTGACTTCTCTGTTTCCTACATTATTCTTAACCTCTCCCCATCTATTTTATGCCTACCTATTATGCTTCTTATTCCCTGTACCTTTTCCCCCCTTTCTTTCCCTCCCCTACCTGACTGAAAACCCTCCATGTAATCTCCATTTCTCTGATTCTGTTCCTGTTCTAGTTGTTTGCTTAGTTTTTTTTTGGTTTTTTTTTGGCCTGTCTTTTATTTATTTAATATTTTTTTGTTGTTCAAGTACAGATGTCTCCATTTTCCCCCCACCACTCCATGTTTTTGTTTTTTTAGGTTCATTCGGTTGTTGATAGTTGTGAGTTTGTTGTCATTTTACTGTTCATTGTTTTTGATCTTCTTTTTCTTAGATAAGTCCTTTTAACATTTCATATAATAAGGGCGTGGTAATGATGAACTCCTTTAGTTTTACCTTGTCTGGGAAGCACTTTATTTGCCCTTCCATTCTAAATGAAAGCTTGGCTGGATAGAGTAATCTTGGATGTAGGTCCTTGCCTTTCATGACTTGGAATACTTCTTTCCAGCCTCTTCTTGCCTGCAAGGTTTCTTTTGAGAAATCAGCTGACAGTCAGTTTTATGGGAACTCCTTTGTAGGTAACTTTCTCCTTTCTTCTTGCTGCTTTTAAGATTCTCTCTTTATCCTTAATCTTGGGTAATGTAATGATGATGTGTCTTGGTGTGTGTTTCCTTGGGTCCAACTTCTTTGGGACTCTCTGAGCTTCCTGGACTCCCTGGAAGTCTATTTCCTTTGACAAATTAGGGAAGTTCTCCTTCATTATTTGTTCAAATAAGCTTTTGATTTCTTTCTCTTCCTCTTCTCCTTCTGGCACCCTATGATTCTGATGTTAGAGCATTAAAGTTGTCTCAGAGGTTCCTAAGCCTCTCCTCATTTTTTTGAATTCTTGTTTCTTCATTCTCCTCTGGTTGGATGATTATTTCTTCCTTTTGTTCTAGATCGTTGATTGAATCCCAGTTTCCTTCCCTTCACTGTCAATTCCTTGTATATTTTGCTTTATTTCAGTTTGGGTAGCCTTCATTTCTTCCTTCATTTTGTGATGGTCTCGATCAGTTCTGTGAGCATCCTGATTACCAGTGTTTTGAACTATGCATCTGATAGGCTGTCTATTCCCTCATCACTTAGCTCTTTTTCTGGAGTTTTGATCTGTTCTTTCATTTGGGCCATGTTTGTGTAGGTGCCCCTGTTATGTTGTAAGGGGTGGGGCCTTAGGTATTTGCCAGGGCGGGGCAACTGTCTTTGCTGGGTTGTGGCACTGTCTGTGGGGGAGAGGTTAGAGAAGGAACAATGCTGTTCGCTGCTCTGCTCTAGCCCCACTTTCCCACAAAGTCTCTTGTGTGAGACTGGAGTTCATCCCACTGTGGCAGCCCTCGCAGTAGTTTATAGGTAACTTGGAGCCTTTAGTTTCCCCGTTCAGCCAGCCCTGCCTTGCCCACGCAGTCCGCCACCAGCCAGCCCTCTGCCATCTCTGTCCTCCTACTGGCCTGGGTGAGTGTTTCTTTAACTCCCTGGTTGTCGGACTTCCATACAGTTCAATTTTCTGACAGTTCGGTTGTGTTTTGCTTTTAAATTGGTTGTTATCCTTCTTTTGTTTGTACAAGGAAGCGAAGTATTTCTATCTACACCTCCATCTTGGCCAGAACTCCTTCTAGTACTTTGTAAATTTGTTTTTAATATTTAGGTTTTTAATCCCCTTGGAATACACTTTCAGTATAATGTGCGATAAGGATCTGATTTAAAAAAACCGATAGCCATTGTCCTAATAGTTTATTATTTAGCTACTTATTTGAAATGTCTTGTTAGCATATAATCTTTTTTGAAAAATTTAATCTTTATTCTATTTTTTCCATTACCATTTAGTCCCCTTATACTCCCCTCCCCCAGCAGTCAGCACACTGTTGTCCATGTCCACGAGTCCTTTTTCCTTTACATACACTGTTTAAGAAAGGGTACTTATTTGTGTACCTATTCTGTGTGTACACTGTCCCTTTAAAGTATGTTTAAAAACTTCATTAGCTAATATTACAATTGATTCTCTTTTTAAAAATGTGTTGTAATCATTAGCAAATAATAATTTGGACTCTCCCAGTGTTCATGCTCCTTTTTAGTGGCAGTGCTGGAGAATGGCTCTGTCACCAATGCCACCTGACACAGTGCTTCTCGACTTCGTGTGAGCACAGACACTCACCCAGGGGACCTCACTAAATCGCAGGTTCTGTGGGTGGCCCTGTGAGCCTGCGTGCCCGACAGGCCCCCAAGTAATGTAGATTAATAGGCTCGTAGACTATAAGGCTGTAGGCTGTAGACTGTAGGCGTGGAGTAAGGGAGTAAATATTTTTTGAATCCTTAATTTGTTCTAGTCACTGTTCTAGGTGCTGTACGTGTGTGAACTTGTTTAACCGTCTTAACTCCATGACGATTATTACCCCCAATTGACCAGTGAAGAAACCAAGACTTAGCAGAGTTCACGGTTTGTCCAGAGTGATGCAGCCGGTGAGTGGAAGGACCAGACTTTGCAACTTTAACCTCTTTGAATATATTTCCTGGCCAATGGCGGACATTATTTTCTCTGTGTGACTCAGTGGTAATAATGCCTTTAGTTTTTGTTTTACTTTTTGGAGCAATTTTAGGTTTACAGAAAAATCGATCAGGAAGTATAGAGAATTCCCATGTACCTCTTTACATCTCCCTGTCTTCCCTAATAATAGTCTGTCATTCGTGTGGCACATTTGCTATAGTTGATGAGCCAGTATTGATACATTGTTATTAACCAAGCCCATAGTTTTCGTCGGGGTCCACGTTTTATCTTGCACAGTTCTATTGGTTTAGACAAACGCATAATGTCACGTGCCTGCCATTGTAGGGTCATGCCAGAGTACTTCCACTTCCTTAAAATTTCCCATGCTGCACCTCTTCATCTCCTCCCTCTCCCCAACCCTGTCAGACCCTGCCCTTTTTACTGTTCCCATAATTTTACCTTTTCCAGAATGTCATGTAGTTGGAGTCGTACACTGTGGAACCTTTTCAGACGGGCTTCTTTCACTTAGCAGTAGCTCATTTCTTTTTATAACTGAATAATGTCCCATAGGATGTACCCATGCATTTATCCACTCACCTGCTGAAGGACATTTTGATTGCTTCCAAGTTTTGATAATCATGAATAAAGCTGCTATAAACATCGTGATGCAGGTTTTTGTGTAGAGGTGAGTTTTCACTCATTTGGGTGAATACAGAAATATGAGTGTGTTTATGGTAAGAAACAATAGGTGAGAAAGAGTGTCTAGTTTAATAAGAAATCACCAAAGCTGTGCCATTTTGCATTCCCACCAGCAATGAATGAGAGTTCCTGTCGTTCCACATTTTTATTCAGCATTTTGGGTTTTTGCCATTCTAATGGGTATATAGTATATAGTGTGGTATCTTGTTTTTAATTTGCAAATCCCTAATGACATGATGTTGATCATCTTTTCATATGCTTGTTTGCTATCTGTGTATCTTGTTTGGTGACATTCAGATCTTTGGACCATTTTTAGTTGGATCTTTTTGTTCTCTTACTGTTGAGTTTTAAGGGTTCTTCGTATATTTTGGATACCAATCCTTCATCAGGTATATGTTTTGCAAAGATTTTCTTTCCGTTTTTAGCTTGTTCTATGCTTTGGCTTTTACCATTACCAGGATGCTTGCTCTCTAGTTGTGACAAGTAATCAAGTTAAGAAATTTCCTTCTCCAAATGTCTAAGAGCTTTTGTCAGGGATGGCTTCAGGGAAGTCCTTGAAAATTATCTGGCTAAATGAATAGGTTATGACTTATTTTTAGCAAGGCATCTCTGTTTTAATCCAGGCATTTAAAAACACATTATTCATGGCATCTGTCCCTCCACTTGTCTGTAGCAGTCTATTCAGGCTCCCACCTCTGAAATCATAAATTTGGAGATTTTGCTCTCTGAACACATTTTCCCATCTTTCCAGTTTTGCCATTTGTTGAGTTTATTCTCAGACTTCACTGAGGTTTACAGCCCCTTGAATCTTCCCTGCCTTCAAATTTGTAACTTTTTTCCTGGCATCCTTTACGGCATATGAACACCATGGTTGGTCACTGTCAGTCAAGAGTACCCTCAGTTCTGCACCTTTCTCTTCTCTCCCACATGCTGTGCTCTGGACAGTCCATCCAGCTGTGGATTCACAGCGCTGAGCCTTTCCTGTGTTCCTGCTCTAGGGCGTGAAGAATGATTGGATCACATGAACTCTGTTCATTGGTTCATGAGTTCTGCCCTCATCTGTGCTTAGTACTCTCTCTAGTAGTCTTCTTGTCTGTAGTTAATTTATTTTCTGCTTCATCAGAATGAGTGTTCTTTCTAAATCTTTACCCATTTCTGATAAGCTCAGGTTCATCTCTCTTCATCACAGGAGACCCCATACTTGAGGACAGTGATTAAAAAGAAAAATCCAACTAGGTCCTAGTCAGGTAGCTCAGTTGATTATGCCAAGGTTGTGGGTTTGTTCCCTGGTTAGGGCACATACAAGAAACAACCAGTGAGTGCCTAAATAAGCGGAAAACGAATTGATCTTTATCTCTTGTTTTCTCTCTCTCAAATCAATAAATAAAAGAAGAAATTAAAAAAACATAACAAATTCTTTGTTATTTCTTCTATCATACCTTTTGTTTTTCAGATAAAGGTAAGATTCTTCAGTTTATCATGCCCTTTTTGGTTTTCCAGACTCCGCCCTCCTTTCAGGGCTTCCCTGGCCTTTTTTTTCAGACCCTTATCATGCCAAGCTCATTCTAGGTAGGGTCTTTGATTATGTTCCTCCCTCTGCCGCGCAGGTGTTCTCTTTTGGTGATCGATTTGTATTCATCTTTGCGAATTAAACTCTGTGTTACTTTTTCAAAGAAGCTTTTCCTGGCTTTCCATTGGATTGAAGATAGATTAGATTCTCCCTGAAATAATTAATAATAATGAGAGTAACATCAACAGTCTATTGTGTGCCAGGCACTGTTCTACGTAATTTATAAATACGGATGAGGAAACTGAAGCAAAGAATGTTAAGTCTCTTGTTCACAGTCACATAGCCATTTGGTAGCAGTGTTGGGATTTGAACCCAGGCAGTGAGGTTGTAAACTTCTGTGCTGTACTGTAATGGTAATTTTAATTGTATGATTTTTGGTTGATGTTTACCTTCCTTGGTAGGCTCTAAGTTCTTGAGTTCAGAGATTGCACTTGTCTGGTTAAGTTTTGGTTCTCCCATGTGTAGGACACAGACTGGCAATGAGTAGTAGGGCTGTAACAGAATAAAGCACTTCGTTAAAAGTAAATAGAAGCTTTCAGTGTGATCTTCCTCAGTCTTCTTCGCCTCTGCTTCCAAACATTAGATCCCCTTATTTGAAAGAATGGTACATCTATTTATTTCAAAATTTAACCCCTCTACCTGTTTATCTTTTATAACCTAAAAATAATATATGCATATTATGAAAAAATCAGTGTAACTGTGCAGAAAGTAAATGTCCTGCTCTGTTTTCTTTCTTCCTTAACCTTTCTCACTTTCCAGAGGTATCAGCTACCAGCAGTTGTGTGCGAGGGGGTATAACCGAACAGACTGGGGCTCAGCCACGTGGTGCCTTGACATATGACCCAGCAATTAGTGTTGAAGGAAACAGATTTTATTTACAGGGTTCTGACCTCAGAGGGTCGGGCGGGGGGACAGCAAGAGCACTCCTGCTCAGAGCCCTCTTCTCCCGTGAACCCTAGCATTTTCCTTGCTCCCCAAGAGGCTGTAAGCCAAAACCATTCCCAGAAGTTCCCCATATCCTTACCCATTCGTAAGCCAGTCCTGCAAACAGACCTCCATCCCCTCTGGAAGGTGCACTCGTGTGTTTCAGAGCCACCATCCTCTGGCAGCAGCTCCGTCCTTCAGGATCCAGGGTGCGCTGTCCTCAGCCTCCACGCGGTGGTTCAGGAAAGCATGTGCCATGTTACACTGGATCACGGTGGAGTCCAGGGAGGCACATGTCCCAAGACAGTGGCTTCTCTCTACGTTCTTCTGAGAATCAGAAGTCTGCGACTCCACATTCCTGATCACGGTTCAGTTCAGCTCCAAGCATCTCCCATGAGTCTGTGGTTGGTTAGGCAGATCTCTGCTCACCTCCCTCAGCTTTGCTGCCATCTTCTCCAGGCAGGCTTCCCTGTGGGCCTGCTGTTTCTTACTCCCGACTTTGTGACATGCTCTTACTCCAAACTGCATGGTCTCGCCCTTACACACCAGACCTTGTGGCGGACTCCCTTCTTTTTCAGCCTTCCCTCATCTTAGTGCTGGGCCCCGGAACTCCCTGCGTGGCCTCATATCTGACCCATCCTGTGATGTGTTAGCACTCACCCTTTTTGCCAGCTGCCCTCCTTAGTCAGGGCAAGAGTTCCCAGTGACACAGGGGCATCTGGGGTGGGCATCTGCCTCCCCTGGCTGTGTCACAAGTCACTATAGGCTGTTAAAGTCAGGTATACCTTTTGCCCTGGGCTGTAGTCCTTTTCCCTTCAGGAAGGGCACGGCTCTTAACTTGCTATTGTTATGCGAAGTGTCTTAAACCTTAGCATCCACTTCTTCCCCCAGTCAAGGCTTGTGGGAATATGCTCTGCTATTTTCAGGGGGCCCCTGCTCTGTACCCCATTACAGGGTGACCCCACCCAAAACAATTATGTTCTGGAGAGCGGGCCTGTTGCAGTATAGGCTTCTTCCTCTGCTAGGTGAGTGTTCTCGGAACCCATCTGTATCTGTGTACCAGCTGGTATTGTGAGAGGCCATGTTCGGCTTCAGTAGGGTCTCCTAAATAGGATTCTGCTGTTACCCCTGGGGTAACTTGTTCCGTTGATCAGAAATTTTGGATTAATAAATGATATTGTTTCGACTGGTAGGTCTAAATTTATAATCACTTGGAGGTTTTTTGGTGCTCTGAGGTCACCCCAACCTAAATTATCAGCCTATTAGAGGTTGTTTTGTTCCATTTGGTTGTTGGTAGTTCCCCTTAGGCTAAATAATTAAAGCTCCATAGGGTCTTCTGTCTTATTTTATCTCCCTGCCTCTTCACAGGGAGGTCAGTTTCACTGATTGAGAGTAAGAGACAGTAAGTGAATTTTTTTTGCAAGGGCAACACGTTTGCCCATTTTATGATGGGTAATTTTTGAGCACACCTTCCCACACTACTCTGAGTGTTCAGTAGTTTTTACCCCAACATGGCATGATCCCCTTGTTCACCTGATCTTGCCCTGAGTGACTTTATTTTTGTTTGTTCCCTGGATGCAAAAAGTCCTCAGAGGGAAACATTTTGCCCATGTGGAAGAGGTGAAACAAAAAATGGCAGAAACACTGCCATTTCAAAATCAACGAGTTCAAAACTGTTTTGAGCAGTGGAAAAAAAATGTTGTGATAGTTGTATTGCAGCAGATGGAGAGGACTTAGATAGTGACTGAAGTTTAAACATGTGAGAATAAATACACAATTTTTATAAATAAGTTCTGTTTTTGGGGTCCTCCTTGTACATCTTGGGTACATGTACAAACTGTATGTGAAACCAGAAAAGCTGGTGTTCGTGCTGCCTGCTACCCACCAGACCCAGTAAGTGGAGACAGGGAGTGAATCTTTATGGGCGCTTTATTCAGATGGTGGGCGATCTTAAGAAGATGGCGGGTTTGTGCCCTTTCAGACGGTCTGGTCTTCAGTTCGGTCTTCAGTTCGGTTTTCAACAGACCCTTTTGATAAGGAGAAGAAAAGTGTAGGTAAGGGGATTGGAATTCAGGGAAAAGTTAATCAGATAAAGGCTGCAGCAGTCTTTCATCTGTGTCCTGGGCAGTGGGCGTCTCACCCTGGAGCACAATGGCTCAGATACCATTTTGATTGCTTGCTGTCTTCCTGAGGCACAGAGGTGGGACTCCTGGAGTCAGGGTGGGCCATACCTTCAGTTCCTGGAACAATAGCTTTTTACATACATTGATTACTAAGCTTATTAGCTATTACCT
>VMDR010004309.1:0-61491 GCA_007922815.1 Macrotus californicus | reverse complement strand
GGGGGGGGGGAGGTGCCAGAGGCAACCACACATTGATGTTTCTCTCCCTCTCTTTCTCCCTTCATTCCCCTCTCTCTAAAAATAAGTAAATAAAATTTTAAAAAATGGAGGAAGGAGACTAGGAAACAAGGGAAAGCAAGATGTGAATTGGGGAAGGAGAAGGCAAAGTGGGGGAAAGACAAAAAACCATTTCTTGGGTCCTGAGAAGTCATGCTTCAGGTGGGATGTCACTGTATTTACCGCAGTGAAGAAAGCAAGCTCCTCACTGGGGCCTAGGCTTGGACAAATTTTTCTCTGCCTCACATAGCCCTGCTTTCCCACGGCTTCATCCAGTATGTGCTCAGCAGTCTTAACAGCCATCATGTCTAGGAAGCTACCTTTAAAAATTGTGAAATGAGGCCATTTTGGAGAATGTGCTCATATGGAAGAATTGTTTCTCTCTGGCAGCCTGCTCCAACCAGGGTCTGTTTTGATAGAAGTATTTTACTACATGGGCTTCTCAGGCTATCCCTGGAGAGCATGTTGGGGAAAGAGCCACTTGGACTCCAAATTGTGGCAAGTGGAAGTAAAGTACAGAATGTGAAGCTAGAAGCAGTTGGAGTTGTGTCAGGAGCTGTAGCCCATTCCAGAATGCACGCATCTCAAAAGCCTCCCAGGCCCTCCCAGCTTGGGCTGATCTACTAACGGGACCTCAGTCAACAAACTCAGGACTCAGGTCTGAGAGGCTGTGGCCTTGGTTCTGGTCCAGAAATGCTCTGGGGCCTCCTGGAATGGAGCAAGCCTTCTGAGCCAGTTCTTAGGACTCTAGCTTCTGAGGTGTGAGGAGTTGAGGTGGCCATAAGTTGTCTAAATTAGGCCCCAGGGGAGAACAACCTGGTTCCACTCTACCCTTGGGCTTGTAGTCTGAGGCAGTGAAAGGCGTGGGAGGGTCCTAGGGCATGGGAGTGTCCTAGGGCAGAGCCACCATCTTCCACACAGAGGATTTGATTTCATGTCTGAGCCGTTAAGAGAATGCCAGAGTGAATAAAGAGAGTTTGGCAGGTTTTTAAAGAGCTAAAATAATTGGCCATCCACTCCAACAGCTCATTAGCTCAAGCTGGATAGTTCAGTGCAGACAGACAGCCTCACATCCTGTGCAGAAGGTACCCTATTTTCTGCTGCCAGCTGGGAAGGGGTACCTACAGAGAGGGGCTTGCCTTGGCTCCTCATCCAGCTCAGGAGATGAAGTAGTCAGCCATTCATTAGGATGATGAGCACCTTGACACTGAAATGCCTCTAGTTTTCAAACTGTTAGCTTCCAACTACCAGCGGAAAAGCAGAAGAAATGGGAAGGTGAAGAGCCCTGGATGGAGGTCAAAATTCTGTCCCAGTAGACAATAATAAAAGCCTTAGAAAGTGACTTTATTCATAACTGATGGAGGTCTTGATGGGGACCTGGGAAGTCCTGCCATTTGCAAACATACCTGCCAGGTTTATCTTCCTGTCATCTCACCTTCCCATAGTAAAGAACTCAGCACTTAGAATCAGAAGTCCTGTCTGCCTATTTGCTAGAAATGTGACCTTGGGATGAACCTCAGCCCCTCATTTCTCCCCTGAGATTGTTGTGATTTTTTGAGACCGTGTGAGTAAAAGTGCCTTATGAATAAGGAAGCAATCAATAAGGAATTTAAAAATTGTGGATAGAGTCCAAAATAATGAGTTTCTGGTTATCAGGTCTGGCCCCCAGGGCTATTTTATGAGTCAGAAACAGAGAAGACATCTGCTAAAGACTCATCATACTATACAAAGAATTCCTACAATTAATAAGTTAAAGACCATCCACTAAAAAAAGAATATGACAAATGACTGGTATAGGTACTTCACAAGAGAGGATCTCTAAGGAGCCAACAAGCATAAGAAAAGGTGCTTATAGGTGAGGTGAGGCTACAGTGTGTATCTCAGATCTTCTTTCAGGACTAAAGCATTCATCTCCCTGGCTTCTGGGAGTGTTGCTCTCAGCTGTGTCCCTCTCTTGATATTTCCTTTGGCCAAAAAGAGCTTTTGCCCAAAGTCATACCTCTCCCCAGGGACAGCCAACATCCAATGATTGGTTAGTATGGATGTGAAGGTCTGCCTGGCCCCTTCCCTCTAGGCAGGTCAACTCTTCAGGGTCATGCCAGTCCCAAAGTTGTCCATGGGATGAGCAGAAGCCTATGAATGGGCTGTCAATTCTGCTGCCTTCATGCTCCCATGGGGCATTCTCTAATAAACTTCTTGCATATAAATCTCTTATCTCAGTCTGTTTATCAAGGAACCCGATCTGAGATAGTACTCAACTTCATTGATCAGGGAAATGCAAATTCAAACCACCATGCAGCTAAAATGGCTAAAATTAAAATATTGACAATACAAAGGGTTGGTGAGAATGTGAAGCTGTGGGAAGTGTAAATAATACAAGTTCTTTGTTAAGCTGGTATTATCTACTAGAGTTAAAAATACAGATACCCTATAGCTCAGAAATTCTACTCTTGGGTATATACCCAAATGAAATGTGAACATATGTTCACTAAAGGACCTGTATAAGAATATTCATAGCAGCAATATTTGCAGTAGCCCCAAACTGAAAATAACACAAATGCTCATTAACAGTAGATGGGATAAATGAATTTATATTGTGATATATAATGAGGTCTGTCCAGAAAAAGTCCAGCCATTGTTAATATAATGAGGATGTAACCTGGAGGCCAAGGAGAATGACCTGGAATGGGCGTGCACAATGATGACTTCACTGTACTAGTCAGTGGGGGTGGTAGATGCTGTTGAGTGAGCATGTGTACTGTGTGGCTGTCACATTCAAAATGCCCGAGCAAGTAGAGCAACAAATCTGCATGAAATTTTGTGTTAAGCTTCAACATTCCTCTGTGGAAACTATTCAGGTGATTCAGAAGGCCACAGCTATGGGCAACAGGTGATTGGCAGTTACATCATGACAACACACCCACTCATGAATCACTTCTCCTGCAGAAATTGTTTGCGGAACATCAAATCACCCAGATAACTCAGCCCCACTACAGTCCAGATTTGGCTCCTGCAACTTCTGGCTTTCCCCCGAAATAAAATCACCTTTGAAAAGAAGGAGATTTCAGACTGTCGATGAGATTCAGGAAAATGCAATGGGGCAGCTGATGGCAATTGGGAGAACTGTGTGAGATCCCAAGGTGCCTATTTTGAAGAGAACTGAGTTGTCATTGTCCTGTGTACAATGTTTCTTGTATCTTGTGTCTTCTGCAATAAATGTCTCTCTTTTTCATATTACATGGCTGGATACCTTCTGGACAGAGCTCATATTTATACAATGTGATAAAAAAGAACAAATTACTATGAAATTAGATTAACCTAAATATCAAAGACAAGGAGCCAGACACAAAAGAGTATGTACTATATGATTCCATTTATATGAACTTCAAAGATTGGCTAAAGTAATTAATGATGCTATAAGTTATAATAGTGGTAACTTTTAGAGAGGGTGGTAATAACTGGAAGGGGGCCATAGGGGAACTGGGGGTCTGAGGTGCTGGTAATTTTCATAATTTATTTGGGTGCTTACTTGGTAAAACTTCATTTGTCTTTAATGTATATATGTTATGCTACAATAAAAAATTAGAGAGATTCTGACTTCCAGCCAAGCTAGAGGCATAGGTAGATACTCTTTGCCTCCTTGCACAACCAAAAGAAAGACAGCAACAAATTTAAAAACAAAAAACAACCAGAATTGCCAGAAAATCAAACTATATGGAAGTCTGACAACCAAGGAGTTAAAGAAGAAACATTCATCCAGACCAGCAGGAGGGGCAGAGACAGGCAGTGGGGACAGAGAGAACGTGCAGCAAGGTAGCAGACTGGACTGGGCGAGGAGGCGGCTGGTGGACCGGGCAGTCCCATATTTGCGTGCAGTTAAGCGGGGAGGAACAACTGGAGAGTGAGACAGACAACACAACCCAGGGTTCCAGTGCAGGAAACTAAAGCCTCAAAACCTCTGGCTGTAAAAAACCTGTGGGGATTGTGGCAGCAGGAGAAACTCTCAGTCTCACAGGAGAGTTCCTTGGAGAGAACCATGGGGTCCTAGAATGTACACAAACCCACCTACCTGGGAATCCACACTACAAGGGCCCAATTTGCTTATTGGTAGCAGGGGAAATGACTGAAATCCAGCCCAGAGCTGAGTAAATGGTGTTGTTCCCTCTCAGACCCCTCCCCCACATACAGTGCTACAACACTGTGAGGTGGGTTGCCTCGCCCTGGAGAATACCTAAGGCTCTGCCCCTTACAATGTAACAGGTGCTCCAAGACAAAGAAATACTGCCCAAATGAAAGAACAGATCAAAACTCCAAAAAAAAAAAAAAGACCTAAGCAATGAAAAGATAGCTAACTTATCAGATGCAGAGTTCAAAACACTGGTAATCAGGATGCTCACAGAAGTGATTGAGTATGGCCACAAAATAGAGGAAAAAGTGAAGGCTATGCAAAGTGAAATAAAGGAAAATATACAGGAAACCAACAGTGAAGGGAAGGAAACTGAGACTCAAATCAATGATTTGGAACAGAGGAAGAAATAAATATTCAACCAGAACAGAAGGAAGAATGAAGAAATAGAATGAAGAAACAAGAATTCAAAAAAATGAGGAGAGGCTTAGGAACCTCTAGGTCAACTTTAAACATTCCAACATTCGAATCATAGGGGTGCCAGAAGAAGAAGAGGAAGAGCAAGAAATTAAAAACTTATTTTAAAATAATAATAATAATGGAGCCCTGGCTGGTGTAGCTCAGTGGATTGAGCATGGGCCTGTGAATCAAAGGGTCACTGGTTTGATTCCCAGTCGGGGCACATGCCTGGGTTGCAGGCCAGGTCCCCAGTGGGGGATCCATGTGAGGCAACCACACATGGATGTTTCTCTCCCTCTCTTTCTCCTGCCCTTCCCTTCTCTCTAAAAGTAAATAAATAAAATCTTTAAAAATAAATAAATAAATAATGGAGAACTTCCCCAATCTGGCAAAAGAAATAGACTTCCAGAAAGTCTAGGAAGCTCAGAGAGTTCCAAAGAAATTGGACCCAAGGAGGAACACACCAAGATACATCATAATTAAATTACCCAAGATTAAAGACAAGGAAAGACTTAAAAGCAGTAAGAGAAAAGGAGACAGTTACCTACAAAGGACTACCCATAAGACCATCAGCTGATTTCTCAAACTTTTAGGCAAGAAGGGATTGGAAAAAAGTATTCAAAGTCATGAGAGGCAAGGAGCTACATCTGAGATTACTGTATCCAGCAAAGCTATCATTTAGAATGGAAGGGCAGATAAAGTGCTTCCCAGATAAGGTCAAGTTGAAGGAGTTCATCATCACCAAGCCCTTATCATATGAAATGTTAAAAGGTCTTATCTAAGAAAAAGAAAAATATCAAAACTGTGAACCCTAAAATGACAACAAACTCACAACGATCAACAACTGAACCTAAAAATCAAAAACAAAAAACAAACTAAGCAAACAGCTAGAACAGGAATAGAATCACAGAAATGGAGATCACACGGAGGGTTATCAGTGGGGAGGGGGAGTAGGGAAAATGGGGGAAAAGGTACAGGGAATAAGAAGCATAAATGGTAGGTACAAAATAGACAGGGGTGAGTTAAGAATAGTATGGGAAATGGAGAAGCCAAAGAACTAATATGTACGACCCACAGACAAGCACTAGGAGCAGGGGGAATGCTGGTCGGAGGGGAGGGTGTGGAGGGGAAGATAGGGGAGAAAAAAATGGGACAACTGTAATATCATAATCAATAAAATTTTAAAAATTGGAGAGATTCAATGATCAAGAGAAATTAGCTATCAAGACACACACACACAAAAACCCTTTAATACAAATTGCAAAATGAAAGAAAGCCAATCTGCCATGGCTACACACTGCATGATCCCAATTAGCTAACATTCTGGAAAAGACAAAATTATAGAGACAGTGAAAAAATCGTTGGTGGCCAGGAGTCAGGGTGGGAGAATGGTTGTATAGGTGGACCACAGAGGACTTTTAGGGCAGTGAAACTACTCTGTATGATGCTGCAAAATGGACACATCATACATTTGTCAAAACCCATAAAATGTACAATGCAAGAGTGAAAATATCAATAATAGGGGACACTGGCGGTGGTGGATGAAAGGGTATAACAGAACTCTGAACGTTCTGCTTGGTTTTTCTATAAATCTAAAACTGCTCTTAAAAAAAAGTCTATTAATTTAAAACCAGAACAAAAAAAACAAAAACAGAAAGAGAGGCCCAGAGAAGTGAAGAACATATTCCAATTTCTACAGGAAGAAAATAGTGGAATTAGGTGCATCCATTCTGTCTCTGTGTTCTTGATAACCAGCTGCAGTTTGGGAGCTCACCCAGGTCTGCCTCCCCTAGAAAAGGTACCTGTATTCTGAAACTTCTCTTTTAATATTATGATTCTGCACCCAGTTCCAGTGTTGAAAAGTAATAGCAGTTGGGAGTAGTCCTCTGTAGCGTGTTTTCATTCAAGCCCAAAGAAACGAAGCAGGGAAAATGTACATACTCATGGGAAAGGGAGAAAGCCTTCTCCATCTCCCCAGTCCTCTCACTACCCTAGATATCTTAGATATTTATGTATTTATGTATGTATGTATTTACTTATTTAATCTGCACCTGAGAACATGCTTATTGATTTTAGAGAGAGAGAGAAAGGGAAGGAGAGAGGTGGGGAGAAACATCAATCAGTTGCCTCTCCTGCGCATGCCCAGACCTGGGACAGAGCCATAACCCAGGCATGTGCCCTGACTGGGAATCCAACTGCAATCTTTTGGTTTATAGGACTGCACTCCAACCAGCTGAGCCACACCAACCAGGGCCACATTTTAGATACTTAAATGATCTCTAAATACCAGCCTCCCTTCCTCCCTCACCTTCAGAGCAAAAGCCCCTGCCGATGTAAGGGAGGAAAGGAAGGAGGCAACCAGGTAAGGTGTGCAAAGCTATTTTTTGGCCTCAAAATCACAAACTCTGGAGGGAGTAGTTAATTGGGATTGATCCTGGTTGTAGGCAAATGATTACATTCATTTCTGAAGTTTGAAACACACTCAACTGATAATAAGCCAGGACATAAAAGTACCTGACTGACATTGTACCTGATGCATAACGAACCCTCAGTAAATACTAAATTTCCTTTTCTCACCAGGGTGCAGCAGTGTTTGCGGATCCTATTGGGGAATATGGAGAAATACTGTCTCAGGCTTTGAAGAGTTCAGTGACTAAACCACATTCAGCTATGAGTCCAATCCACGAATTAAAAAGTACCCAAATCCCTTCGCGCTGAGCCACAGCCCCTTTGGAAGTGGAAGTCAGAGGCATCAGTCTCAGCCTATTAAGCCCCCTGCCCTTCTCCTCCCACCCCACAAGTTTAATCTGTTTAATTATTTCTTCATGTGTGCTCTAGAGAGCGCATTATTTTTATGGGTCCATGTCTATTAATTTTTCTTCCTCAACTTTCCCTCTTTCAGCACCACCAGAGCAGTGCAGACAGAGGGCTGGAGTTAGGCTCCAGTGAACAGAGATTACATAGATATATAGAGATGAGAGGAAGCAAGCTAGAAAATGCGGTTACCTCTGAGGCTGCAAAGAAGCTGTTAAGTGCTGGAGATTTAAAGCTTCATTCTCCTCTGTGCAAACTTCAAGCTGTTCTAAGCCCAGTCTCCCAGACAGCAAAACTCAGACCAGCTGCAAGAGAAAGGATATTACTCCCTCTGGAGCCTTGGGTCTGATTTAGAGGGTGCTTAGATGAGGCAAGAGGGAAGGGAGAAGTAGAACAATCAGAGTTTTATTTCTGAGCAAACTTTCTCTGCTGAAGAGAAGGCTAAGGACAGAAAGAAAACACTCATCAGTCATTTGTCGCGGATGCAATGGATGAGATGAGAACTGGGGCCTCAATTAGGGCAGGAAAAAGTCAGGCTTAATCTAAGGAAGCACTCCTCACCTACAAGAGCGATTACCTAGTTGCAGGATGAATAATTGTCTCAGTAAGATTTGGGTATTCACCTGTCCAGGAACAACAGGCTGGGCCCAATAATCTCATAAAGTCATTTCCTACTCGTTTTGTTGTTTTAAGAGCCTGTGCTTGGAGTCTCCTGGAGCAAGTCAAAGTAGGTCTCCAAATAGGACTGAATTGATGGAGGTGGCAGTAAGGATGCCAGCTACAAGACTGGGGGGACATACCTACCCAGCTCCCCTATTGGAGTAAGCAGAAATAACTTTGTGGATCTTGTAGAAAAAGCCTGGATTTGGAAAAGGAGCAGTAGAGAAAATGCTTTTTAAAGTTGAAGTTGGGCAGGAGTGTAGAAGCTGAGGAGGAGTAAGAATATAAAGAACCTCCCCATGCAGTAGGGAACCCAGAGAACTGCAGAGATCAAACCAAGTAATCCTTCATGGAAGGGCAATTGGGGCTGAACTTGGTTGGGCCTTATAATGGATTCCAAGGGCAGGCTTTGGGAATCTGGGCGGCAACAGTCAACTGCTGATGGGGAGGTGGCAGAAGCTTTATGTAATGAGGAGTTCCCTGGGACATCTCAGTGACTGGTGAGTACTCAGGTGTAAGGATCTACAGGTAGAGAGTTGCTTCCCTTCTCTCTTCTGCCCCCTTCGAAAGGTGTGTGATTGGGTAAAGGAGAAAAATACTACATTTTCCTCAAAGAAATGTCCAGCCTAAAGATCAAGATGAAGCTTCCTTTCTGAAGTGGAACTGTTCCGGGGAGCAACTGGTCCTGTGCCCTGGCCTATGGAGTCATGGGCGTGATGCATGCTGGTGGCCTGCATGCATCATGGGAATTTCTCAGAAGGGCCCAGCTTTGGCAACAGGACTGAAACAAGGGAGTTTGAAGTTTGTTTTAGGGTTCTCCCTTTGCCAAAAATCTTTCTAACCATCTACCCTGTTCTTTCTTCTGGGTCTTCTTTATCAGTGCTTTGCGCTCCCAACTAAGGTGGTTGGTAGTTAATGAAAAAAACAGACTATTAAGCCTACTATTAATCCAGCAAGTATGAACACTCCATCATGTGACCCCTGTGCCTCGGCTGCCAGAAAAACTTAGGCCAAATTTGTTGCTAAAATACCGGAAGCAGAATATTCTCAGTGCTGCAAACCATCAATTCCTTTTAATTTTTTCAGATGGACTCCATTTTAGCTGATCTTGAACTATATTCTTCTTTAAAGGCACCTTGAGTCATATTGAAAGTAAGGTGAACACAAGATTAAATCAATGACATATTAGATTTCATGCTCTTGACAATGCTAGGTAAGTGGTTGGGGCCCATTAAAGGACATGCTGGTGCATCATTCTAACAATACACACAAGTAGGGAGACGAGGTGCACACAAAGATGAGAGCTGCATCTCAAGGAGGTTTGGTCCTAAGTAGTGGGAGCTGGAATCGAATGAAAGGTGGTTCAAACTTGGCTTTTCTGCTGTCCTTCCAGTCAAACCTTGTCCTTGGAGACAAGGTTTCCCATGGCCAGCTTTTCCTACTGTGAGTTAAGGTTTCTCTTAGCCATTCTAACAAGGGGGACAGCTGTGGTCCAGAGAAGAAAGGTGATCTGCTCAGGTCACGGAGCAAGTAAGTCACTGCCAGAGAAATCACACAGAATACTAGGAGAGAGTCCTTTGCACAGGATAGGAGGGTATGGCACCCACAATCCCATTCTGGAGGTCTTTCAAGGTCTCCAGGGAATCTAGTGGCATTGAGGAGAGCGTATTTTCTTCAGAAGGGAAGGCCTCCCCAGAATCACTCAAATTGCTTAATGACATAAGAGTGGCCTGAACATTTAGCCAGCAGTACCAGCACTTTGTTTCCATGGGACTGGAAGCTTCTCTGGCTGCCCCATAGGAGAGAGAGCACAGCCCATGGAGGGGGAGTGAATTTGGAGTGTGACATTGCATAGGGAAAGCAAGAGGTCCGCTTGAGACGGAAGAATAGTTCAAGGAAGGAAGGAAGAGGCATGGAGCTTAAATAGCCAAGCTCAATAAATAGGAGCAAAGAGACGTGAACTTCCTTCCCCCTTGATGTCTCTCGGGGTATAGGGGAAAGTCTTCCTGGAGACGTCTCTGGGGGTGCAGAGGAAAGTCTTCCTAGAGATCTTAGTTCCTCTGAGCTAAGACAATGATTGCCTAACCTCTTATTTTCAGCCAACTAATGGGCTGCATTAATAGCCTTTTTTATTAGCTTTTTATGAGAAGATGATATAGTCCTGGCTCTTTAGTAGTTAGTCAAATTGTCAAGTTGCCCATAAACCAAAACAAATTAGAAATGATTATTCTCCCTCCTGAAGGAGTCAGACATGCCTAGTGATGATTTTTTTTTGAGAATGTTCGGACAGGAAGGAGGGTGGTTGTAGATATAGTGGAGGTGAGCAGATTGCTCCCTAGAGTTTACGTGCTTTCAATTCAACAGCTTCAGGGATGGAAAAATTATTCAATCCTGGACTCAGTAGCAAGAGGCCAAAAGCAGAAGCCAGGAGTTATGATTTAATGGAGCTTAATTAAGTATCATTTCCATTTGAGGAAGATTTTCTAGGTCATTAATCTGCAATCTTCCTATTGCAACTGATTCCTCTCTGGGAGAAAGTTTCTTTTTCCATTTGAAGGAATGGAGCAGAGGAATTTTAGGAATTTAATGACCCAAATTCTCTTCTATGAGGGTGTCTTAGAGCCCCACGAGTTCCGGACAAACTAGAGCTGGAATTTGGAGTTTAGTCAGAAATGATAAGCTGATTTGGGCTCTAAGGTGTTTTCTAAATGAATTATATAATGTAAGAGCTAACAGACGTTACAGAGCAATTCATCTAAGTGCTTCATTTTACAGATGAGCATTAGAGAGGAAAACACACTTGCCCACCCACAGAGCAGACCAGCAGAAACCTACTGGAACCCTGGGTCTGCGGACTCCCATTCCCTTATCTTGTAACATGGCTTTCCTCCTATGGAAGTTAAAGACCCTCTTTGGCTGGGTGGTCCCACCAAGGAGGCACACTTTCTCCTTTGGTAGTTCTCTCCTTCCATCTATTCCCTCCCCTTTATTTCTAGCTCCTAATTATCCCCTTATGTCCTTATCCATCCCATATAGCAAGGCTAGAACAGAGTGCTTTGCATCCTTATCAGTGCACAAAGGACAAAACCCAAGAGACTCCATCTATGATGGCTGGATGCCTAGTCTTTCCTAACAATTGCTGCAGTAGCTTGTCTCAAAAATGCTGGACATTCACAAGGGCAAAATTCTGCTCCTGATCATGCTTCATCTTTTTCTTACTTTGCTCTTCCTCCATGTCATTTATGTGTCCATGTTTCTCCATGCTGGGCAGGTGAAACACTAAAGGATGGAGACTGCTGCCTTCAAACTCCAGGACAGATCCAGGAGTGGTAAAGAAAACCAGTTCTGATAGGAACCGACCTCTTCTCAGGAGAGTGACCCCAGCTCTGTCTGTTACCAGGGAGAGGCCATTGGCTACAACTCACCTTTTTTTGCAGAGGGAGATTGGAGGCGTATAGAAGGTAAGCGACTGTCCAAGGTCACTAAGCAAGTTAGGGGCATTCTTGGGAATGGTATTAGATCCCCTGACTTTTCACTTCACTGCCCTTCACTTTTGAAAATCAAGTCTCAATGCACTACAGTAGGCAGAAGTCCAAATTAATGGATTCTGCAATTGATAGAATTCTTCGGGTGTTACTCATTACTAGATTTTTACAGCTATCTTCCCTAAAATTCATGACACAGTCAACATAGACATTGAGTATTGTCATGAAAGGAAAAGTAGAAGGCAAGGAAATTATGTGGAAAGAACAGGTGATAAGAAAAAAATGAGCCCTGGCTGGTGTGGCTCAGTGGATAGAGCACCCGCCTGAGAACCAAAGGGCCATCAGTTCGATTCCCAGTCAGGGCACATGCCTGGGTTATGGGCCAGGTCCCCAGTAGGTGCACACGAGAGGCAACCACACATTGATGTTTCTCTCCCTCTCCCTAAAAATAAGTAAATAAAATCTTTTTTAAAAAAGAAAAAAAATGATTTGTGCTTTTATTTGGCAAGTGTTTATAGGCAGCCTGCTCTACCCCAGCACACAGTGCTGGCTGCTGAAGGAGATACAAGAAAAAATGTACACCCGTATTTCCTCTCCATGGACTTATACTTAATTAAAATATGCTGAAGAAAAGATCAGTGGACTCTTGAGTAGTCATGAAAGGCTTCATAGATGAAATAAACTTGAAGTGGACCTTGAAGGGTTGAACAGATTTGGACTGGCGTGAAGAGAACAGGGAAAGAAAGGGGATTCTAGGAAAAGGCATAATTTATCTAAGCCTTGGAGAAAGAATGGAGGTAAAATCGAAGAGGTAGGGTAGGGCTAGAGCATTGAATGCCATGAGAAAGAGGGGGTTATGAGCCGAAGTAAGGGAAAAGACTAAGCAATGTTTAATTTAAAACTTCCAGCAAACCGAGATCAAAAGGAAGAAGAGCGAGCCTTTTCAGTTCAGCCTACCCATGATCAACAAAAGATTCTGGCACACAATGACCAAGGCGACCTTGCAGCCAGAGTCTTTCCATACGGAAAACCCAGGCGCCAGAGTGGTAAAGGACCCTCGGTTCTTAGTGCCCGCTGGCACCACGGAGGGAGGGGAGGAGGGCGCCCTAACTTGGTTGCCGTTTTCCTGCATGTGTTTGAAATCTGGACTGACAAGACGAGCTGGATAATTTTGCTCAGTTACGTATTGAATTCTCTTCTCTGTGGTACAGGATCCCCTTGAAGCGTGACAGCTGCAATGACTTCCAGATGTTCGCCTCCTCTCTTCTAGCAGACGAGGGTGGATGTGGTAAACTCCGCGATGGAAACCAAAAACCCAGCCAGATGTACCATGTCAATGTCAGCAACACACACATCTGGCTTCAATACCGGCAGCGATAACCAGAACAAATGGCTGTTATTCCCGCTGTATTCAACTTGTCAGCATTCCCCGTTAAAAGGCGGTGGGGGCGGGGACGCGCGGGGCCTGGGGAGCGACGTGGCAAGGCCGGGCCTGGGAAGGGGGTGCGGGCCCCGGCCCCGGCCGAGCTCCGCGGCCTTCGGGCCGCCAGGATAAATATTTGCTTTGCCGGCCTTGGACGGGGAGCGGCGGCCTGCACCGGAAGGCGGCCGTGGCGGGGCCCCGGGCGCCCCGCCTCCGGGTGACGGGGCCGTGCGGCCCGGCCTCCCGCGTCTCCGGGCCGTCCCTGGGCCGAACCGGGCAGGGCGCACCGGGCAGGGCGCGCCGCGCAGGCGTCCCGGCTCCTCGCTCGCGCAGATGCCGTGGGCCCGGGCGGGCGGCCGGACGCGGCCGTGGAGCGAGGTCTTCGGACGGACTCCGCGCGAGTTTGGAGACATCCAGAGAGAACCGAACGGCCCCGGCAGCCCCAGCCTCGGTGTCGCGCCCGGCGGCGTTGCGGGAGGGCAGGGCGGCTCCGCGACCGTGGACGTGACCGTGGGGCGCGCGGGAGCAAGCCCTGCTCGCAGCTTGGTCCCCTCCCCGCCTCCCCCTCCTCCTCTCCCCGCCCTCCCCGCGGCGATGGCGCTCGTGTAGAGCTCAGCTGTTTTTATTTCTGTGACCGTACTTTGGAAATTAAAAAATTAGTCAAATGGATGTTCGGAAGGCAGGGCCTTCCCGTGGAGGATGGGAACCGTCCCCACTTGCTGCCCACACGCAGGCGGAGGAGGAGCCAGCCCTGCAGACTCGGAACCGCGCTCTCCCCGCCCACGTCTTCTCGTTTTCGCGCAGCGGACACTGTGCGCGTGCAAAGGCCCTACCTGGGCGCCGGGAGACCGCGGTCTGCGTCCTGGCCCTGCTGTCGAGCAGCCCAGTACTGTGGACTCTGCATCTTGGTTTCCTTTTCTAGAGGTATCCTCCTCTGTAAATGTGTATTTTTACTTCATGGAGTTTGTTTGACTCTTGAGACAATGTTTACAAAGAAAAACGAAATAAGTGTGGGACTAGGGTTTGGGTTCCACCATTAACTCACTGTAATTTTATGCTACTCACTTCATTTCCCCGAGGCTCAATTTTATTACCTGAAAAACTGGCTCCGGGAAATGGAAAATGAAAAGGGGCTCTGAGAGGTACACTGTACTGCACATGTGTATGATTTGTTATACATCAATTTTTTTTTGCAACAGAAAAAAACTGAGGTTCAGAGAAATTAAGTGACTTGCCCCCAAGGCCACATAGTAGATAGACAAGTGAAGTTTTATTACTTACTTCGGTTTGGCTTAGGTTGAGGCATAATTAGAGTTTGATCAGTCACCTCAGTGTGGCTTTGCAGTTCATCATTCCTTCTACCTTCAGTTTTAAGACCAGAGACCCCAGATCAAAACCACTCCACACACAGCCTCTCCAGTGACAACAGAGCCTCTGCCCTGGGCGGCGACCACAGGATTTCCGTGAAGTTTGCTCCCTTTCTCCGTCTGCAGCCCAGTATGGTGATGTCTCTGCTCTGGCCCGTTCTTCAATCTCTTCCCTTATTCTCTCTGGCTCTCTTACTCTCTGCTCGTCATTTCCCTGTGGAAACTTCTCTTTTTCTGCAACTTTCCCAGTTGCTTCCTTGCATCATTTACCCACTGGGGTCTTTGCTTTGTGATCTCTTCTGGGTCCCTCTCTCTCCATTCTCTGCATTAGCTCAGCCAGACACATGCCTTCCATCATCTCTCTTCTTTAAAAATGTGTTTTGATCAAAGTGATGTTTAAAAGTCACACATTTTACTGGGTCTATAACAGCAATAAAAAGAAAAACAGCAATCACTCGACCACTCCCAGGTACCCCCTGCCCAGAAGCAATCACTTTAAACCCTTGTCTGTTTCTTCTTGGTTGTTCTGTCTTTATTTATAAATAACACACTTATCCTGTGTTTCTCAATTTGTCGATTTTAGGTATTGTCTTTTGATCTTCTACCACAGAAAGTACAACTATGCAGCATAGTAACTGAGAATATGGACTCTGGAGAGGAGTTTAGATCCCTGGCCTAACACTTACTAATTGTGTGACCTACGCAAGTTGCTTAACTGTTATGTGCTTCGGTTTCCTCACGTGTAAGATGGATGGTCATAGTATTTATAACTCATAGAGTGATTATCGAGATTAAAGTTTGAATATATAATGAGCTTAGAATAATTTCTGGCACACAGTACAATATAGACAGCCATATAAATGTTGTTTATCATTATTAAACTGACATGCACACAATTTCCCTCTGCTCATTCTCTCAATATAGTTATATCATCATTTTTGGTTAAATCAATATTAAGTATTTACATTATGACTGTGTAAATATTATCCCCAGCTAAGCCACATAAAATCCTATAATTATGTTTCCTTTCTCATTCAACCTTTTGTTTTCCCTGGAATTAATACTTTTCTGGCTTTTATTTTTTGTACTCTGTTTAGTTTTCTATGTACCTATTATTAATTCATCCATAAAAATCTACTGTCAATACATTCAAATATAGATATTCTGTTGGTTTCATTATTTTCCTTGGCAACCCTCCTGGAACTTTTGTGGCATTTCTGTTCCCATCTGGACTGGTTGCTCTGTGGCCTGATTCACAGCTCCAGTCTGTGAATGGACCTTCTTGGATGTCCCTTTAACAGCATCCTGGGATTCATCTTTGCTGCTCTCCTGTATTAGGGTCTCTGTTGCCTGGATTATACACGTGGTAGAAATGACTGATTATCCTCTCAAATCTGTTCTCCCTTCCTTTCATAGCAGTAGAATTGTATTTATGTGTGGTGGCCCCGCTGAAGAGGAGATTTCCCAAATAATCTTTGGAGCTAGGGGTTACCACATGCCTGGGTTTTGCCAAGTGAATGTGAGTGGAAGCAATGTAAGCCACATCCTGGCCTTACCAAAGAAACCTCCACACTTTTTCCATCTGCTGAGCTGCAATCAAAAGTGCCTGCAACCAAACTTTGATCACATAGAAAAGGATAATGCCCTCAAATACTCATCCCCAAACTTGAGCATGTATCAGAATCACCTGGAAGGCTTGTTAAAACACGGATTTCTGGGCTCCACCCCTGGAACTTCATATTCATTGGCTCTGGTGTTGAGACCTGAGAACTTGCAGTTCTAAGAAGTTCTCAAGGGATGCTGATGCTACTGTTCTGAAGGCCATACTTGGAGAACTGTTGCTCTAAGGGAGGCAGAGAAACAAGACAGAAGGAATCTGGTTTTCTGAATGACATGGAGCAGAATTGTCCTGCTGACCTGGAATACTTACCTGAGATTGTTATGTGAAACAAACAATAAGCTCATGTCTTCATTAGTCACTAAATTATTTTTGAGTCTCCAAATTACAGCAGTTAGTTTTCCATCACCATTTCTTCTTCTTTTCTTACCCTTGTCTGATAAAAGCATATCCACCCTTAGTTTGCCGGGAAAAGAAGACACGTTTCTTGAGGCTTTGGATATCTGAAACTGTGCTTTTTATTTAAGTTCATTTGATTTATAGTTTGGCTGGGTATAGAATTCTGGGTTAAAATCATTTCCCTCAGAATATCTCCATTGTCTTCTATTGCTATTATGTTTCTCAGTCTTTTTACGTGGCTTTTTAAAAGTGTTTCTTTTTAGAGACTTTTATGTTCTTTTTATTCCTGTAATATGAATTTTCAGAATGGTGTGTCTTGGTTACGCCCCTTCTCACTCACTGCACCGTGTGTCAGTTTCCTTCAGTTCAGACCCAGTATTAACTGCTGCATGATTTCCTCCCATCCATTTTCTTGATTGTCTCTTTCTAGAACCTCTGTCTCAAACTTTGCTGTCCTTTACATCTTCTGTAGCTTTTTCTTTTTGTTCTACTTTCTGGGAGATTTCCTTAACTTTATCTTTCAAAAGAAAAGTTGATATAATTTCTCATATTTTGAACTGCTCAGAGCATTTTCTTGTTTTTTTTTTATCATAATTTTTACAGCCTCTTGTTCTTATTTCATGGATGCAATCTCTTTATTGTTAGAATTCCCCCACCCCCGTATTCTTCCTTGTTTTTCTGGGTTCCTCCTTTTGGTTAGTTTGGGGTTTTTTTGGTGTGTTTCACGTTAGGAGCATTCTCATATGTCTAGTGATTGTTTTGTGCATGAAGGGGGAGTGTTGGACTTCAGCATAGCTAATGCAAAGAACTGACAGTTCCTTGGGGGAACCTCCACAGCCTTTTTTCTTGGACCTATCTATAAGTTACTCACAGAAGACTTCTTCAAACTGCTGTCTTGAGGAGTGGGGTGGGGAGGGAAGAGAGCATGGGAGCCTGGCTGCCAGCCTTCTGGGAGCTGAGCTGGGGAAGGGAGCTGAGAATCTTACCTTTCAGTAGGCCTGTCAACTTCCACCTAAATATTCTCCTTTCACTGAGATGCCTCATCCTGCCCTCGGCAGTGCTTGATTCAGAACCTGTCTGGTTCAGCCTCTCTAGAGAGTTAATCTTCTGTCTTCTTTCAGGGTCAGGGAGGGGCTCTGGAGCGTCTAGCTGCTTCTTTTAAAACCAGTCATGGATTCTAAGCCATGGCGTGAATGTTAGTTTCCTTTGATCCACTAGGTCAGTTATCGCTCATCTGGTGTGCTTTACAGTTCTCAAGATTTTGATCACGTCTTTTGGCTCTTGTTTATGTCTTCCATTGTCTTTTTATTGTGGGTTTATGCTTTTTTGTAGTATTTATTGTAATTTTAGTGAATTTCAGAAGGGAGCAGAAATAATAAACATCTGCTCATTTTTTACTTGAAGCTTCTGTTCTTCTAAGTAAAAAATGAAAACATCAGACTATCTTAATCACCCTAATGATATTAGTAATTGTATTAGTGTGGTGCAATCACAATTTTCCCTTATTTTCTGTAATGTGTTTATATTCTTTTAAGAATATTTTAATTGCATTTCTTTTGATTCAGTGGTTCTCTAGTTCTGGGAATTTATTCTAAGGCGAAAAGCAAAAATGTGTGCAAAAAACCTCTACAAGGCAACTCCTCACAGGGTATTTATAATATCAAATATTAGAAACAAGCTAATTGTCCAAGCACAGGTTAGTTAAATGCTTTAGGATACATTTATGTAATGGTATATTTGGCACCCATTCCAGGTGATGTTGTGGGAGACTAATGATGTGTAAAATTGTTCATAATACATCGTAAGTTTAAAAAAAGATAACCTAAACAGTATGTAAAGTGTGGTCCCTTTAAAAAAAATGCGTCAATGTATGCATACATAAATAATATGGCAGTGATATATGTAAATACAGTAATTACATTTTTTTAAATTACTTTATTGTTGTTCAATTAGTTTGCATTTCCCCCCCACCAATCTCCCCCACCCCAGCCAATCCCACCCCCCTCCCCCTGTAATTACATTTTTGAGCGCTTAGTACTTGCCTGATAATGTTCTGAGCCCCTTGCATCAATAAGTCAGGTTCAGTTAGAAACCAAACCCTGAAATGCAATCCCAAACCACAATGTGGTGTCACCTCACACCTCTTAGAAGGGCTATTACTAAAAAGACAGTAGGTACATGCTGGTGAGGATGTGGAGAAAAGGAACCTTTGTGCACCATTGGTGGGAATGTAAATTGATGTAGGTACTATGGAAAACAGTATGGAAAATTAAAAATAGAGCTACCACATGATCAAGCAATCCCACTTCTGGGTATAGTCCAAAGGATTTCATATCCGAAGGAAATGAAATCACTATTTTGAAGAGATATTTTCATCTTCCCCTGTTTTTTGCAGAATTATTCATAATAGCCAAGACATGGAAACTACCTAGGTGCCCATCAGCAGATGAACAGATAAAGAAAATGTGGTAGATACATGCACACCCACACACACACTGGAATAGTATTCATCTATAAAAAGAAGGAAATGATAACCTTTGCAACAACATAGATGGACTTTGAGGACATTATGCTCAATGAAAAGAGTCAGAGACAAAGACTGTATGGTCTCACTTAGATGGGGAATCTAAAAAGCCAAATTTATAGAAGCAGAGACTAGAATGGTGGTTACCAGGGACTGAGGGAAATGGGAAGATTTTGGTCAAGAGTACAAACTTCCAGTAATAAGAGGCATAAGTTCCAGGGACCTTCTGCACAACATGATGACTATAGTTAACAGTACTGTACTGTGTACTTGAACGCTACTGAGAGTAGGTTTTAAATGTCCTCACCACTACAGAAAGAACAACGAAGTGGTAATTATGTCAGGGGAAGGATGCTAGCTAACCTACTGGTAAACATTCTGCAATACACACGTGTTTCACATCATCACATTGTCTACCTTAAACTTCTACAATGTTATTTGTCAATTATGTCTCAATAGAGCAGGTAAAACAAAAAGAAACCAAACCCTGCAACAAGAAATCCGAGCAAGCGCCACTTATTTCGAGCAATATTCTGTTGATTAAAGTTCCAGAATTTAGTTTGTCACGGTAGAATTTGGCCTTTTTTTTGCTTAGGTTTCTCCATCATACCTAGTGCAGAGTGGTTTATTGGCTCTCAGTAAAGGCTGTCGGCCTGCTAGTTGTTCTGAGCAATAATCTGAGAAGCCAATGCCCTGTTACTACTTCCCCTCCCTCAGGTGTGCACGTGGAACCTAGGGCTCAAAGAGCAAGGTTCATCACCTCTGTTGTAGACAGTCAAGGACAGGGGCTCTGAGGAATATTTGTGAGATGCTGGTACCTGTCATCCGCTCGGCAAACCCTGCAGATCCCAGCTGAATCTGATGAAAAGTTCCTCCTGATTTATGGAGCCCCCACTCCACCACCCCAATCTCACCCTGCACTGCTTGAACTAGATTACGAAGGTGCAGCAGGTGTTCAATATTGTTTTGCTATAAAACTAAATAGACCTAAAGTATTCAGAGATAATGTGTTCCTGTATCAGAGTATTTGCGAAAGAGGAAAGATCTTCTGGTTTAGTCCTTTCCCACTGCTCTTCTCCAGGCTCCACACGTTAAAGACTGTGTATTTTTATTTCCTTCCTTTAAAAAAAAATGATCCTCCTGCAATGGTTGCCTTTGATTAATATCCTTCTGCTCGCTGAGCTCCTGAAAGTGGTTTAGTTTTGCTAGGACACTTTAACAATAATGTGATTTATGGGACAATTCATTGGAGCTAGGGGCCAATGTAATATAACAAAGCATTTTTCACAGGCTTTCGCCTGCAGTTACCACAGATGCAAAATCACTGATAGGAAAAGCTGAAGTGCAAACAACACAGGAAGGTAAATTCACGGAGAGAACAAAAAGCACAGGTTTCCAAAGGCCATGTTGAAAAATCAACATTTTAGCAGGGACCCATTAACCTCAGGTAACCCCAAGCCAAGCGAATGGCAGATTGTGGGAGAGGAGGGGCTCTGTTCGCTGGGATTCCAATCTCAGATATTGATGTTGCCACTTGGATATATGTCATCTGCGGAGTACAGCTGGTTGGTACCACTGACCGTATTTCACCAGCATTGGGCTGAATACAGCTTCCTTCCCAAATCACCGACTGTTACATAAATAGGTTCCAGTGCTAAGGAGCAGACTGGAATCAGATCTGTAGGACTCACTGGTATGTGCTGATGACACTGTGCAGTGCAAGTGACCCTTCTCCTACTCTGCAGAACAGACATGCTTCTCATTTCAGAGCATGTCACAAATTGTGGAGACATTTGAAGGGAAGTTCTGCCTGTTAGTAACCATTTCCTTTTGAAGCATTAGTGTTTGCCTGCAGACTGTGTACAACCAGCCCAGGTTGTACAGAAATGATGCTCCCAACATCTTCCTGAGCTATTGGGCAGCTCAGTGTGAGAGAGACTTGATCATTAGCCCCAGCTAAACGCAGCAGGTGGCCTCTGGGCCTCAGACCAGGAGCCAGTCTTCTTCCTCCAGCTGGGATGAGCAGCTGTCCGTGGAGTTTTGTTCTGGACTTGACAGATGACTCATCTGACTAAGTTTCTTCCTCGCCAACTCTTCAACTTCCCAGAGGTCCTCTAAATCAATCAGCCAGTGAATAACTCTTAATTAAACAACTACCATGTATCCAGCATAGGGCTTGCTGCTCTGACCCCTTATAAATAAAAAGACATATGGTCCCTTCTCATAAGGAGCATACAGTCTAGTTGAGGAAACCATGTAAGTCCATGGAAAACAGCAAGACAATGATAAAGTGCGAAATTGTAGATTCAACCCTGAGTCCAAGTGCCGTTGAAGTTTAAAGGGCTGGGGCCGTACGTTAAGGGTTCACTGGTGACAGTGGGATGGAAATGCTGGAGGTCAATGTACGGCCAACATACATTTCCCAAAGTTTCCTGAGACTGAAGAAACAAATAAAGAGGAAGCATCGTGGGTCAAATTGTCTTTCTGTCTGTCTGTGGACCAGGTACCCTGTGGGCTGGAGTCCTCACCAGAACTTTCAGTGTATCCTCCCAGATGGCCCCAGTGTCCCTGCCTCCTGGCATTCGTCTCTTGTGTGGTTTCTCTTGTGGTTGGTCGGTGTGACCAATAGAACATGAAAGAAGTGATGACATGCCACTGCTGAGATTAGATTTTGAAAGACACTCCGGTGTCTCTCGCTTTCACTCTCCCTCTTTCTCTCCGGTACACTGGGCAAAGCCAGCTTCCAGATCGTGAGCACCCCTATAAAGAGCCCCACAGGGCAAGAAATTAAGACTTTCTATAAACAGCCGTGTGAATGAACTTAGAAGTGGCTCCTCCAGCCGCATTCAAGTCTGCAGATGACAGCTTGACTGTAACCTCATGAGAGACGTTGAACTGGAACTGCCCAGCTGAGCTGCTCTTGGATTCCTGACCCACAGGAACTATGTGAAAAAACACATATTTGTTGTTTTAAGTTGCTATCGTTGAACACTATCCCTCTTGGGGCCAACTCCAACTCGACTCCAGTCTTCAGCTCAGGCTGTGCTGAAGGGATCCCAGCTCAGTAGGACCAGGACAACGGATTGCAATGTTCTCCTTCCTGGCACCAAATTTGCTCCAGCTCTTTCACATTTAGAGTTAGGAAACCCGCTCTCAGTAATTTAATTGGCCTCTGCCACTCCTTTGGGTTTCCAGGAGTAGCCAGAGAGTCCCCTGGCTGTGGGTACACCAAACAGTACCACTCCACAGAATACAGTACGCACTCGGGTCTTCAGTCTGCAGATCGGATGTGACTTGCAATCTTCTATGCGGTTTGTGAAAGCCACAGCTGAAACAAAAGTCTGCAGAGGAATGGATCTCTCGACTTGCCCAGAGGTGCTCGTCCAGAGCAATGCTGGTGGCTTTTGTGGTTGAGAGAATGGTCTGAATCAGGAATCGTGAAGCTGCCCACGGACATGGCGAAATGCTGCCATTGACAAAGCACAGATGAACCCACTATTTTTATGTGGCCAAAGCTGAGAGCCAACGATGTTCTCAAAGTGTCTGGACTGTGTCCGGGCTTGTCATGCACTGGGAGGACAGTGCAACTCAGGCTGGAAAACCCCGACACACCATGGCAGAGAGAGGAGAGCGGTTGGTTCGGTGTCAGACACTTTGGCGCCATGGCGGCCACGGCTGTCGTCGTCTCCTGTCTCTGCCTTGGTGAGCGGCAGGACTGTCCACTCAGTTTTCTGAAGTGACAAGAGAGAATTGCACTGCAGCAACCGCGTTTCTCCATCCCCTAATCCAGTCACTATGTCCCACTTCAATGGCCTCAGTGTGGGTCTTTGTGACTTCTTGCCTGGTTTATTACGGTTAACTTATACCGGTGATCAGAGTTATCATTCTAACATGTGCTACGACATGGAAGAACCCTGAAGACATTATGATAATGAAATAAACTGGTCACAAAAGGACAAATATTGTATGGTTTCACTTATATGAGGCAAATTCGTAGACAGAAGGTAGGACAGGGTTGCCAGGGTTGAGCGGAGAGGGGGAATGAGGAGCTGTTTTGCCCCCGGGGACCAGAGTTTCAGTTTGCAAGATAAAGAGAGTTCCGTGGGCCAGTGGTGGTGGCGGTTGTGCAACAATGTGAGTGACCTTAATACCACGGAACTGTAGTACACTCAAAAATGGTTAATGCAGTAAAGCTTGCATTGCATGTATTTTATCACAACTTTTAAAGAATTTTAAAAATTAATATTAAAAAGTCACAAAACTGGGACCCAACCCCTGTCCACATAGTACATAATAATAAAGCATCCTTTGATGATTTCTTTCAAGGAAAATCAAAACTTAAGTAAAGACTACTACTTTTTTGAAAAACCTCAACCATCATCACCTCCACGCACCCTTTCTAACTACCCCTAGGACAAGGACTCTCAAATAGGACAACGGTTCTCAACATTTAGGGTGAACGAGAATCATCTGAGAGACTCATTGAACTATATCTTCCTGGGTCTCCCTCCCTGAGATTATGACTTGGAAGTTCTAGGGTGAGGCCGGAGGATGAGGCCTACATCACTAACAAGTCTGATCCGATTCAGTTGGTCTGTGCCCAGCCAGAGTGCTCCTTCCATGGTATACCCACAGCTCCTTGGATATACCTATTAGAACCTTCATCGTGTCCTATTGCTTCTGTTCTTGCCTCTGGCTTCTGCCCTGGAGACGAGTCTTACCTTAGGGGATTAGACTCTTCTGCACCCAGCACTCTGCCTGGCACATAACAGACATTTGATATATATGCTTAGTGAATGCATCACTGTTTCTTGAGCTACGTTTTCAGTGGCCAATAAATAAAAGACACTCATAGAGCATAGAAAGTCGACTCTAGAGGCACTGACCTTGTCTTTGGGAAAAGCCTTGTCTTTGGGATACAGCAGCCCCACTCCTCCCCTGGATGTCTTTCTGGGTGCTGGAGACAATTTCAGACCCTGAGCAGGGTTAGGGGTTGGGGTAGTTGTGAAAGTTCTGAAGAAGATGAAGTTTGTCAGTAGAAATAACTACAGTACTGATGTGTCATAGGAGAGAAACGGGGAGGCAGAATTTGACCATTTAATGCCAGAAAGTCCTGAGAAAGGTCCTCCGGCTTTTCTCAATGCTTCCAACTAGCTACTCCCTGGCAGAAAGAGAAACAGGAAGACAAGCCCAGGCAGTGCCTCCAGATTGGGGGTCTGCCAGCACCTGGGGCTAGCCTCTCAACCAAGCACAGGGGCTTTTTTGTGAAGAAACAGGAACCGGGAATAATCCTGGCTGGCAGGGCACTCCCTGAGGAAGTCAGGAGGCTTGCCTGTTAGTCGCCCTCACTTCCCAGATGCCGGTGTGTTTGTTGGCATCGGGTGCCTGTTAATTAAAGGAAGTGTGTGTGCCTTCGGCGCTGGTACCCTGGCCCCAAACGTCATTCTTTCCAGGGGTCTCCACCACACTGCCGCCACCAGTAGAATCAATTAGGCTCTCTCCCAAAAGTCAGGCTGCGTTTATTTCCAAGCCCGGAGGTGAAACAAACCCCCCACTGCTGCATCTGGGGGCTCACATGTCAGCCCCATGTTCCTCCCTGTTACCATGGCTTGGCAGCTCCAGGGGCCTGCTTTGGGAAAAAGAACCCTGCCGAAATGAATAGAAAAGTAACTTTTGGGAGC
Organism: Macrotus californicus; assembly: GCA_007922815.1. Lineage (NCBI taxonomy): Eukaryota > Metazoa > Chordata > Mammalia > Chiroptera > Phyllostomidae > Macrotus > Macrotus californicus. The sequence goes on along the minus strand of VMDR010004309.1, from coordinate 36,878 downwards.
AGTCCACCAGCAGCCTATAGACCCGGGGCTAAAGGGAGTCTTGGGTAATGGGCTGGGGCCTTTCATAGCCCATCCCCAACCACGCCATTGGACTGTTTTAACTTTATTTGAGCTTGGCCTTATAAACAAATTTTTATGAAGCCAGAGTAAAGGTGCCCCAAGCAGAGGTGAGCAGGCTTCCCTAGGAGTTAGTAAAAGTTACACCTGAGGTCTAACAGTCTTCATTAAAAAGCCACTAGGGTGCTTCCATCTGTCCAGCCCACTCTCCAAGCCTTCCACCCACAGGCCAAGGTGGAGGGCAGACCCACACTCACAGCGGGAGGCAGCCTGTGTGCCTGTGTGCCTGTGTGCGACAGGCCTAACAAACACTCAGCCCTTTTTCTTTTTTTCAAGACTTTATTTATTTATTTTTAGACAGAAGGGAAGGGAGGGAGAAAGAGAAGAAGAGAAACATCAATGTGTGGTTGCCTCTCGCATGGCCCTCACTGGGGACCTGGCCCACAACCCAGGCATGTGCCCTGACTAGGAATCGAATCGGCAACCCTTTGGTTCGCAACCCGTGCTCAATCCACTGAGCTACACCAGCCAGGGCCACTCAGCCCTTTTTCAATTTCCAAGCAGCATCACAGGCAGGCTTGCCCCGAACTAGGCTGCCCTGTGCCGTCAGAGGTGTCACTGGGGCTCTCTGCACTGCATCAGCCTAGAGCAGCCTGGAGCCCTGTCCGCCTTCCTCCTTCCTGGCCTGTGGTCCCTGCTCTCAGGATGTGCTGACATTCATAAAGTCATTACAGGACATGTTCATGGACACGCACACACGTGCACACACACCGCTTTATAACGATACAGGGATGGTTATCATCAATTCGCGAATGAGGGCAGTTAAGTCAGAGAAAGAAAGTAGAGCCAGAGTGCAGTCTCTGGTTTTTGGACTCCAAGCCCAGAGTTCTTTCTGCTAAACCATATAATTTTGCAGGGCTTCCTGCTCTAATGAACTGATTTACATCAAATTGTTTGGGACTTGGTGTGGTTTAATTTCCACGAGTATATGTATTTTACGAGTGTATTCCAAATTCCCCTCTTTCCCTCCCCCAGCAATCTTAACACAGATGGGATGGCTAATAACGGTTAGTAATGGAATAGCAGATGTCCCTGGGGGATATTATTGAGGAGAGGTCACCCCTAAATTTATGCTACTTAAGCTACTTTGAATAACTCCACCTTTAAATGGAAAGGGAAAAAAATGTAGAAAACTAGCCCTGAGGTGGTTTTGGCTGCTGTAATGCTTTTTAAGTGGCAAGATTTGACTCTTTCATTTGATTGGTCTTTGCAGCCCAGCTCAAAGTCAGCTAAAAAATGAATCAAGTAAGAATGAAAGTATAAGAGAAGATGTCATCGAAAGGGGCACCTATATCCATTACCAACGGTAAAGGAAATGTAGTAACTGTGGGGCCCAGAGTCACAGACTAGAAATTCTTTCCAGTGGTATGATTTTACATCTTGGAACTGGCCTGTGGGTAAATAAGTGACGAGGCTCTCTGCCGCGGGCTGGGGAGGGCTCCTGGAAGTGAGGTACACCGCAGGACTGCTGAAACAACGGGGTGGCTGGGACCACGCTCTCTTGGCCAGCACAACTTGAGAACGACGGAAGGAAAATAGCGTGCAGCCCGTCCTGGCTGAGTACCTTCCTTTCCTGGAGCCCTGTGGGACTGGGCTCCGGTTAGCAGGAGAGTATGCACCACCAGCATGCTGCTGTGAGGTTTGCCACTGAATGATGAGCTTGGGTGGAGCGTCTGCTGCCACCTAGGGAAACACGGCTTGGAGACTGGAGTCCCGTTGGCCAGTCCTGCCTCCAAGCAGCCGATGTGCTGAGGACCACATCAAGTTCGCGTTCGTGCGGGCGTGGCGGACTGCACTGTTTCTTTGACAGAGCCAGGCCCTGTGTCCCTGTGGCTTGGACGCGTTCCCTTCGACTGCTGAGGAAGAAGCAGAAGAAAAATGCAGAGTCCTTATCCAGCAGGTTTTTAGCATCTGACCCAAATCTTGGACCTGGAAACAGAATCCGTTGAAAAAGATCCTCTTGTAACAAGTTGTTCCAAGTTCAGGAAAAGCTCCCAGCGTCAAGTGTCTCTTCGAGGAGCTTGCTGCACATGATTTGGAGCCACGTAGATTAGATTTCCCTTAAAATATACATAAATTTGAAAATTAAAGGGGAAAGTGCCTTAGACAAGACATGTTTGGATTTCTGTCAAACTCAGAGCCTTTGGAAAGCAGTGTGGAAGCCAGGATGTGGCTTTTCAGGACTTCCCCTGGTCTCCGCCACTTCCATTTATGTCTGTGCCATGCTCAGGCCCTTCTCTGCTCTAATTGTTGCAATGCTGCTTCCGCTTCTTATTGTAGGGGCTTTAGTGCCCAATGCCAGTTGTTGCCTTTTTTCAGAAATGGACTGAGCTTTCAAAGTTTCAGAAGTCTCCATACACTAACTCAGAAGCCCCGGTCTCCTTATGCAACATTGTAAAATGTCAGAGTTAGGAGGGACACGAGATCATTAAATCCAACCCCACAGACAAGGACATTCAGTTCCAGAAAGCAACTCAGTTCTTTCCAAACTTCTGGGAGGGGAACCTTATGTTTTTCTCACTAAAATTCTAATTTGTTTTCTAAAGCTTGTTAGCTCCATTCCCATCTCTCCTCCATAACTCTGTAAGTCTTATCTTTGTCTCCCCCATGTTCGTGATGCTCACCTACAGCATAAGCACTCAATGCCTCCGGCAGCCTTCCCTCTCTAACAGTCCTGCCAACCCTTCCTTCCCTCCTTCCCTCCCTCCTTCCTTCCTTCCTTCCCTCCTTCTTTCCTTCCCTCCTTCCTTCCTTTTTAGATTTTATTTATTTATTTTTAGAGAGAGGGATAGTGCGGGAGAAAGAGAGAGAGAAACATCAGTTGCTTGTCCCTTGCATGTGTGTCCCAGCTGGAGACCAAACCTACAACCCAGGCATGTGCCCTGACTGAGAATTGAACAGGTGACTCTTTGGATAGCAGGCCAGTGCTCAATCCACTGAGCCACACCAGCCAGGGCTTGATTTTTAAAATCATTTAAAATACTATTTTTATAGTTTTTACTATCAGCTTATAAACTATAACAGTTAATCTGCTATCTAAGTTTTGAGAAATTTAATCCTGCTGTTTATTTTGACTGGTGACTCTTGCACATGGTAGATAATTTCTCTCTGTTTTTATAATTTTTTATTGTAAGCAGGCTTTTATTTTTCCTGTGGGAATCCTCTGTGGCCTGGAGTGTTGAAGTTTAATTTCCGAGTGGTTTTATATTCGTTTCTGCCAGGTATCCTAGAGGTATCACTGGCTTAAGACCAATTTTATGTTAATTTTTTGGCTTGGGGTTTCCTTCTGATGCAGGTAGTAGATATTTGGACTCTAATCTTGTGCCAGGCACATGTCTGGGGTTTTGAAGTTCAGAGGGGACTGTTTTTCCTCATTTAGAATTAGGGTGGAGATGAGCTTCCTTGGTGTCCTTCTGGGTTGATGTTTGGCTTTTCTTTGGACATTTGGGCTCTACGCAGGGGACTCAGTTCCAACCCCTTGTTTCACCCAGGCGAAAGTCCTCATCTCCCATCTCTGCCTGGGTATCCAAGTCCAAGCCCTGAGCCATTCCTGGGTCACATCATCCCCCCCTAGGACCACAGCAGCGTAAGTTCCAGAGTCTGATGTCTGAACTCTCTACGCCCTCTTCACTTTAGCACCGGCAGATTGCCTTTTCTACCCTTCGAGCTCATCCATGCTTTGTTTATTTAACCTTATTTTATTTTAAGAATTGTGGTAAAGTGCAAATCACGTGAAATTTACCATCGTAATCATTTTGAAGGGTCCTACAGTTCAGTGTCAAGGACCATCACCGCCATCGAGCCGCAAACCTCTCTTCATCTCAGAGAAATGAAGCTCCTGCTCCCCGTGGACAGCAGAGCTCCTCACCCCCCACTCCCTCCACTCCTGACAGCCAGCGTTCTGCTTTCTGTCTGGATGAGTTTGCCTCGTATAAGCAAAGTCATGCAATATCTGTCCTTTTGTGACTGGCTAATTTCACTTACCATAATGTCTTCAGGTTTCATCCATGTTGTGGCATGTGTTAGAATTTTCTTCCTTTTTAAGGCTGAATAATATTCTGTTGCATGCATATACTATACTTTGCTTATTCATTCATCCATTGACGGACGCTTGGGTTGCCTCCATGTTTTGACTATTGTGAATAATATTGGTATGAATATGGGCATGCAGATACAAGGTATCTCCTTAGGATTCTGCCTTCAATTCTTTTGGATATGCACCTTTTGGATGTGCACAGTGGATAGTTTTCTACTGTCTAGTTGAAAACCTTTCTGTTTTTCCTCTCCAGATGGAATTAATTATGCCTTCTATGGTCTTTCAGGGCATATGTTCATATATAATGTTATTTTCATACAAGATTAGAGAAAACTGCTGTAGTTTGGAAGGGGGCGGTTTATATCTGTCTTCTCAACAAAATTGTAAGCAATGTAAAGACAAGAACTGTGCCTCATCCAATCTGGTACCTCTAGCACATAGCACAATATCTGGTACATAAAAAATGTTACAGAATTGGAACTAACTTGCCCAAATTCCCATAACTTAGTGGCAGAGTATAGCCTAAAACCCAGGTCTCTTGATTCCCACTCCAGTGTGTTTTTCCCATTTTACTATATTGATCTACATGGCAAATTGTGATTGCACAGTTATAGCTTGTCTTAGCAAGCTAGCAAGTGTGGAAGGAAGAGCACCTTCTTCATTTGTAAATGAGGGAATTATCCTGTTTGGCTATTCAGTCTTTATGAGGACCAAATGGGACAATGTTTGTGCATACCCTTGGCAAAATGAGAAGCTTCATATAGAGGAAAGGAATTATTATTGACCTTTAGTTCACTACACAGTTTTCATCTTTAACAAGTGGATTATAAATTAGAACAAATGTTTCTTTATTATCCTAAAGCCATCAGAGAGAGGACTTGTTATACTTTGATCCTCAATGTCAATTAGTAATTCAGGAGAGGCTTCCCGCATAGTAAGAAACTATTTTTTGTCCATGTGTTATGCTGGCAAAATCTCTCCTCTGTCTCTTGGAGGTGGCCCTCTATTCACTTCACCGAGGTGTGTGACAGTGTGAGTCCCAGAGATGGGTTTACCTGTAGGCAGCAGAGCTATACATTGCCCTCCCTGCTGTGTGATTTCCAAAGTCCTCCAGATAAGACATGAGACTCTTATCTTATCCTTTACACAAGGGGTGTTCTGAAAACAGGAGACCTTAGAAATCTAAAGTAAGATAGAAGGGCTGAAAAATCTAATAGAAGAGTTGAAAGACAGAGATGAAGAAATCCCCCTGAAAGTAAAACAAAAAGAAAACTAATTAAAAATAGAATGTGCGGTATGGTGACCATAATAAAAATGTTTTGAGAATAGAGTAAGTGGAAAGAGGAAATGTTAATGAAATCATTCTATTTCTGATTCTAGGGCTTGCATTTCTTGATTGAAAGGGCTCATGAAGAGCCTGGTACTGCGGATGAAACAAGAGCTTCCCCAAGAACATCGTCATGAAATTGCAGGACATTGGAATCAAGGAGAAGTTCCAACAAGCTTTCAGAGGAAGAGAAGAAAAAGTTTTATGCAAATTATCAAGTTATCAAAATGACATTGGGTTTCTCCATAGCAACTCAGCAAGGTAGAAGACCATAAAGTAACGTCTTAAAAATTCTGAGGGAAAATTGTTTCTATACTGAAATTCTTTCTCCAGGCCAACTCGGGGAGAGACATGAATTTTCAAACAGTTAAAGTTTCAAATACTTTACTCCTACATGCTGTTTTCCCAGAAGCCCCTGGAGGATGGACTCCATAAAAACAAGGAAGAAAACCAAAAAAGACGACAAGGGATCCGACACAGTACAAGGCAGGATTGTTCAGGCTGAGGCAAGGGGCCCACCCCACAGCAGCCTGTGAAGGGCCAATCCAGAGTGGAGGCCCCAAGGCAGACACTTCAGCTGAGTGGGAGGCGGGCAGTTTGGAAAGAGACTTGGCCTGCATCAATGCTGCGTACAGAGAAAACTAAAGCAAACAGAGAAGATGGTCAAATACGGACAGCAGCGTAACCAAACTGGAATAGTGTTGTGATGATGTGGGGGCGGGGCAGTGTGAGGTTTGGAGGTGTGGGTGGTGGAGGCATAAAAGAGTCAAATCTCATTTTTCACAACGGGAAGTCCATAAATTGTTAAAGCTGAAAAAAATCAAGAAGTAACAATGTAATCATGTAATTTAGAGATATGAGGGTAAATCCTGTAGGAATCACCTCAGGTATAGTTGAATTTACTGTTTCTGGAAAGTGAAAAATAAGAGGGGTAAGGCTTAGATACAGGGGCGGAGGGACCCCCAAACACTGGAATTATCTTCTGGAGGGTGGGCCCCTAGGAACCCATCAGCATCAGTGCACCAGCTGGCATTGTTATGAGAGGCTGCATTTGGCTTAATGGAATTTTTGTTAAGATTCCACGCATTTGACCATTTCATGATGGGTGATTTATGAGCATACCTGCCCACACCACGCTGAATATTCAGCAGTTTTTGACCAAAAACAGCATGACCCCTGTGCCCCACCCTCCCTATTCACCTGATCTCACCCCAAGTGACTCTCTTTTTTGTGTCCCGGGATGAAAAACGTCCTCAGAGGGAAACATTTTGCTGATGTGGAAGAGGTGAAACAAAAAACACAGAAGCACTAAAAGGCCTCAAAATCAAGTTCAAACAAAATCGAGTTCAAAAACTGTTTTGAGCAGTGGAAAAAAATATCTTGATGGGTGTATTGCATCAAAAAGAGAGTACTTTGAAGGTGTCTGAGGTTTAAACATGTAAGAATAAATATATCATTTTTATAAATAAATTCCTTTTTTGGGGGGGGGTCCCCCCTCATATTGCTATTTGATTTGGCTTGGTCTGGTTTTAAGTATGCCTGGTAGAATTGTATCACTCAAATCATGGGCTTACATTCCTGCTGCATCATCTGGGGCTCTCCAGACGCCCCAGGACCTGGGCTATACCTACAGTAGGTTTTTACATAGCTAGGCTGGAGGGAAATGTAGGCTTCAGATTTTAGAACATTTCCCCAGATGAGTCTAAATTTCAGCCACATTTGAAAACCACTGGGAAAAAAAAAAGGTGCATGTATAACTTTGATAGAAATTAAAACTAACTTTAAAAGAGGTTAATATATAAATAAAGCACATAGGATAGTTCTGGGTACTCTATCCTTAAACGTTAATACTCCCTTTGGGAGTCAGGCAAAGTTCCAGAAAAGGGTGGTCTGAGAGGCTTGAGGGAGGCCTCACTCCAAAACTTCTGAATTTGATTCTTACCAGTCCCCCAAAAGACACCTCACCGTCAACCTGAAATTCCTTTAACAGAGGAGAGCCTTTCATTTGGGGTTACAGCTAAAACAGAATACCTGGGAGCTGGCAGAGGATTAACTTTACATGGAGGTGTGAATGGCATGCATCTGATCCTTCCTTGGAAGGGTCAAAGGGCAGAGGTCATGAGAGTAATAAGAGCCTGAGGTGGAGATAAAGGGGAGGAGAAGGCTGGATGTGGGGGAGGGTAAGAAAGGGGCTGCTAAGACAAAGAGGTCAAACTTCAGCTACTTTTTATCTAATTCAAGGCAAATAGCCTCTTGCTCTGCTCTCTTAAGAAACCCTTTACCAAGCCTATTTGAGTCTGCACGTTAATTAACGGCCCCAGCTGGTGGCTTTCAGAAGGCAGAGTCTCTGTCCCCTATTCTCTTTTCTGGTCCCTGGGTCAAGGAGAGCTGTGTTCCACCCCTGAAGGAGGGTGACTGCCTGCCGCTTTGGGTCACCTTGGAAGAATGGCGTTATTATCCCGCAGCCACCACTATCTTCCCTGACACATCTACAGGTGTGCCCTTTCTTACTGTGCCTCTCGCAGGTTTCTTTTTCCCTCTGCTGTTGGCCTCCTATGGATACAGGAGCCTGCCTGTTATTCACCATGTGGTGTATTGTTACCCGCTTTGATTTGCTGCTGTTTGAACCAGATGCTGTCTGTCTTGTAGCATTTAATCCCCTGAAAGGTTGAAAGATGCAATTTATGTGAATGATGGCTCTTTTTAAGAAGGCAAAGTCATATTGTACTTCATGCTTATCGTGAGCAGATTTCCCTGTCTCCACTCCCACCCTCACTAAGAGATTAATGAATGGAAAAGTACATTTTGGTGGCTTTAAACTGACCGTCTCCTGGGAAATGCCAGCACATTGCAGTGATCACCTGGAGTCGGCAGGGTTCAGTTGCTGGTCTCTCCTTTCTGCACTGAGATGCCTCAACTCTATCCTGCCTCATAAATCGAGGGGAGCATGGAGCCTCCGTCTACAGCAGCGACACGTGTCCTGGTGGCATCTTCAATGTCTGGGAAAGAACAACCCAGAGAGGTTCCTTTTAAAATATATTTCTGTGTATGAAATCTTCTGTATATTTTGAATCATCCCCCCTGCCCCACCCCGCCCCATAGACTTTTATTTAAATTTTTAGATCTATTGGTATGGACATAATAAATACAAGAAGAAAAACCCACTCAGGTGACTGAATCAGCAGTGCCCACGTAGAGCTCGCCTGCCCTAGAAGTGGAACCCTCAGATCAGTGGAGACAATTGCCTTCACTGACTCGTCCAGATCTGCCAGGAGAAGTCAGATTGTGCTCTCTGAAACCTAAGACATCATACTGTACAGACAGGAGGTCATTCTAAGTAACCACCATTAGGGAAAAACATAATGTAACTTGTACAAATAAACCTAATAGGGAAAAAAATTAAAATAGCCCACAACCATCACAGAAAAGCGGCCACAACCTTTTGTCCAGGAAAATTGGATTATGACTCCACCCTCAGTTCCAGCCCTGTGCAGTTTCTGAAGCTACAGGGCTTCTAGTTTGGTTAGGGAGAGAAGACGTAGCCTAGGAAAAAGGAACAATTCATCATTAGAGGTATTCAGAGAGGCTTAGGTGTTTCCTGAAGGATGGACCTTCAGTCTGAGTCCTGAAAAGTGAGTAGGTGTTCCCCAGATGAGCCCGAGGAAAGGACTTCCACAGGTAAAGGGAGGTATGCGAATAGCTAGGAACTGGTGATGGGAGGGAAGGCTGTGTTGCAGGAAAGTCGGACAAACGGTGAGATTGAAGGTGAGCAGTAGAGGCTGCAGAGTGTTAAGCGTGACTTTAAGGAGTTTGGACTTTACTCGGTGGAGCTGAGGCAGGGGTTTCAGCGGAGGTTGTGTTTGCATATGTATTTGGTGTGTGTGGATTCCGCTAAATCATCACAAACGTTAATGCTATCTAGAGATTAAGGGACAATTCAGGAAGGGACTAGAGGTTAGATGAACGGGTTGAATGATAGAATCATGATCAAAGGAACCCTGTCATCCAGGGACTAGGCGCATAGCAAAGATAAAGGAGGAAGAAGTTAAGGACGGGAAACTCTACCTGGAAGGCAGGGATCAGGTGTGATAAGGGTGGAAACTATTGAGCATTATTTCCTCAGTGGAGTAGATAGGGAGAGCCCCTCCTACACAACGTTCATCAAAGGGCACTGGTCCCACAGATCCCCTGGGGCAGGCGGGGAGCGGGGAGAGCGGGCCTGGAAAAATGCAGACTCCTGGGCCCTGCCCCAGGTCTGACAACTCACTCTGTAGATGATCCTCTGCACGTATTTGCGTTTGGTGGGCAAAAGGGGAAGGAGGGAGCATGAGGAGAGAACACACATCCAAAGCTTGCTAGGCAGGGGTAACCTGCAGGTCAGAAGCAGCCTGGAACCCAGAGCCTGGACACTGCCTGACCTGGATAAAGGTGGGCTCCAGGTGTCTGCCTCCAGATCAGTTCTCACTCCGGTAGGACAAAGCTTGGTGCTCTCCTGAAAGCCTGGGAGCCAAGAGCAATCCTAGAGGAGCCGGCTCTGGCCACAGTGCCATTCCTTACTGGCCATGTGGCCGGGAGCAAATTGCTTAACCTCTCAGAGCTTCAAGTTAATGACTTTTAAAAAGAAGGAAATGGAGTCTGCCCAAGCTCCTCCATCTGGCTGTGGAGGGAGTGACCGAGGGGAGGGAAATACTGCAGCCGGAGCTGGTGGAGAGCCAGAGTGTGAACCAGGGCGAGGAGCTCCAACAAGGGGAGAGCTCAGTAACTCTAAGACATTCATACGATGGCTTTAAGGGTTCAGTAACAGGGTGGGCAGAAGGAAATTTTATGGGGTCTTCGAAAAGGTCTTGATTCTTGGTTTGGGAGCAAGTTAAAGGAGGAATATTTTCAGATATTTATTTGTCAAAATGCATTGAGCTCTACGATTAGAATTTGCGTGTTTTACTATGTGTAAATTGTACCTCAGTTCAAGAAAACCAAGAAGATGACACATCTGAGAAGAGAGTCGTTGTCTCTATTTTCACCTGGGGCATGGCAGCAGGCAAGGCCACAGGGAAAACCACTCAGGAAGCCAAGCCTGAGGCCCACGGAAGTTTGGGGCCAGGGCCCTCCTCACATCCCTCAGCAAGAGGCAGCCGGGCTCTTTCTAGTCACTCAGAACCTGTTGTCTCAATGCATTTTGGGAAAGTTTTGGCCTTTAGAGACAAACAGGATGAGCTGAGCTGGAGGGGAGGGGAGGGGAGGAGAGGGGAGGACGGACTCAGCTATGGCTAAAGGTATAATGAAGGGTGCAGCCACACGCAAACAAGTGGAAGAACAAATGCCCTGGAACACTCTGGCAAGAGATGCCTGAAGAGCTGTTCTTTGTGAAACGTGTATGAGTCCACTGACCTGTGTCTTCCTAAAGGAGACGTTTCTGTAGTCAAGCTTCTAAAGACTGATGTGTATGTGTTGCAAGCCGAGCGCCCAGGGCTGTTTGTAGCACATTAATTTGCCCTTGACAACGAATGTCATTTTCCCTCAGCTCCCTGAACAGAGAGGGGGTCTGTGGGCGAGGCTGCCTAGCCTTAACTACCCACAGAAAAACACATCTTTTCTCTCTAAGCCACATGACCTCCTCTGGTGGAACAGAACAGTTACTTAAGAGTTTACAGGACAAACATTACAAACCACCTCCCTGAGGGGGTGTTAGAGTCGTCACCGGTCCAGGCAGGAAGCTTGGAATCTGAGCAGCCACCCTTCCTGCAAAGAACCCTGGGGGCAGAGGCTCCAGGCCCACGCTCATCTCCGGAGGCCAGAACACTGCTGAGGGGAAAGCAAGAAGGGGGCTGGGTAGGGGGGGGGGGCTAGGGGGGAGGTGTGGGGGGAGATTCCAGCTCTCTCCAGAAGACAGGAACACGGGAAAATAATCCTGCTGTTATTTCTCCCGGGAGCCACTGTAGAGGGGAATTTCAAGTTCTCCTTTATGGCAGCTATAGTGAAGACAACAACTCAGAAGTTTTAGAAAGGCAGCCCACATGAAAAGTCAAGGATCTTAGCCATTCAAATGTTTGCAGTACCTTCCCCAGGTTCTGGAAAAGGGACTTTGCAAATAAAGCAACAGGAGAGACACTAGATGTGAATGAGGAGTGGGGGTGTGTGTGTGTGCGGGGGGAGCCTGAATTCCACAGCAGCAGAAAGCCAGCTGGTGGCCCCATCAGCAGCCTCACATGCGGTTCTCCAACCTTCTTCTCATTGAGTCTTCTATCAAACACAGCAATTACTCTCCTTTAAATTAGCTTAGGGACACTGATGCCCCGGCTCAGGGACCTCTGAGTCTAGGGGCTTCTTCTGGGTCACAAGGGGCTCCCTCTTCTCTTCGACCAGCTGAAGGGTGAAGCTCTTTTATTACAGGAATGTGGATCCCATGATCATTTTGCTCCTGCTCTTGAGTTGGTTGACCTCTGAGAAATAGTCTCTTTCATCACAGAAATACCGTGAGCTACAATGGTATTCGAAAGGATGCCAAACAAAGGGAGAAACGTTATTCGGAGACAGTTTACTGACACCAGACCGCCTGAGCCTCCTGGGAACAATGGTCAAGTTCCTCATTTCCCACCCCGGGAACAGCCAGTAGCACCTGCTGCAGGCGCGTCCCAGTGCGGTTCCTGTGACTTGCTCCGCTTCCTCCCCTTACAGCCTCAGTCCTTGATTCTGGACTTCAACCAGTACTTTCAGCTGTTTCACACAGATGTGTGCACAGACGCACTATGCACACCGCAGACTCTCACACCTTCCACCCCCCGCCACGATCTGGGGTTGCACTAAACATCATTCAGTGTCAACAAATGGATTTTACAAAGATTTACCCCCAAATGACAGTTGGGTGCCTACTATGTGTTCCTACAAAATGTCAGTTCACCTGATTGCAACAATCACAGATGAATGTCTCCTGCTTTCTTTTCCAACTTCTGTAACACAGGCTGAGGGCTGGTTTCAAAGCCTCTGGGATAGAAGTAAGGCCCAAGTGCCCAGTTTTCCCATTCGTCCACGGAGCTGGCTGCCTGCAAAACACGTCTAAAATTGTCCTTAATTCTAAGTCCATTCTACACAATCAACCTCTCCAATATAGTAATTCCAAAACCTTTCTTGATTCCTGCTTTTAATAAAGTACATTTACAGAGGATATGAATTCCAGATTTGATTTCAGACTCTGGGGATGTATATTCCTCTTCTGGAACTTGTATATCCGGTCCTGGAATTAAAAGAGAAAGAAAAAAAAAAAAAAGAAAAGAAAGAAAGAGAAAGAGAGCGGGAGAGAGTCCATAGCATAACTAGCATTCCTTGTATTTCTTCTGTCTTCTACGCGCTGAGCATGGAGGAGAGAGACAGGCTGATACTCAGCATCTGGTTAAAGTCAGGTAAGTAACACTCTAGGGGAAAAGCCTGAAGTTAGTTGCCAACCTCTTTGTCCGAGTTTTTGCATATGGATAAAACCTACAGCAATAAAGGTTTCAATTGTAGGTGATACTTGGGAGAAAAGAAACACTTTGGTTCAATTACTGTTCTATCAGCTTCATGGCCACTTCATGCATTTGGCATAATGAAAGGCACATAGAATCACAGGAACCCCCACTCCTCCCACAGGTGTAAATATGTTAAAGGAACATCTTCAGCCATAGGAGTCTCCTGAAAGAAGATTTGAAGATGTGATGGGGGCCAGAGTGCAGGAAACTGAAAGTGTACTTCGGAGTGTAAACACCTTTCACCATTGCTGCCCCGCCCATGTGCTGGGGCATCTCCTGCAGGGTCCCTGGGGAGGCCCTCCGACCTGCAGGGGGAGCACGAGGCTGGGACCAGGAGGTCTAACTCCTGTTGTGGTTTTGCCACCCATGGATGAGATATTTCATCGCTGGACCTTGGTTTCTGTGTATGTGAACGGGAGACAGTGATGTCTGCCTCATCTGGTCCCGTGGTCCATATGGGCCTTTCCTGCACAGAAAGGAGAAGGTCAGACTGGGGAGCAAGGTCACCAAAGCACTCACCGTGTCTCAGAGTAGAGTACAGAGGCCTTAGAGAGACGCTGATTTTTTTCAGTGAGTCCGCATCCCACTGGGACGTGGGAAACTGAATTTACTTCAACCCTCTCATCTCAGTCCAAGCCCATGCTCTGGAACAGCATTCTTTAGATAACTCAGTTTTTCTTTTTTTCTTTTTGGAGAAAGGCTCAGAGTTTCAAATGTCTCTCTTCTTTCCTCTCTCACCAAGATGGTGTCTGGGTGCTTGAGGGAAGCTTACTGTGTTCTCATGAGTAGAGGGAACAGACCTGAGTCCACATAGCATTTTCTGGATCTCATTCTGTCTGCTGTAGGGTGGCTGGTCTGGGCTGCTCCCTGTACTGGTGACCACTGATGTGTAGTTTGTCCCATTGCTTGGCATTCAGCCAGTGTTTATCGCTGAAGACTATGGGTTGGGTAGCTTGTGGTTCATTTTGTCTCTTGGCTGAATCAGAGCCCAGCTTTCTTAGATTCTAATTTAGCCCCTCTTGGCTCTCCAGTGGTTGGTGCTCTGGGCCCTGGGTCTGGTTGTAAGGTTGGGGCCCAGGCGCTTCATTTGCAGCCTTGGCCACAGTGCCATCTCACTCACCATGGTCATCCGTCTCTGGTATATCCTCTAGCCATATTCCAGCTAGCATCTGTGCCCCACCCCCTCCAGGGCACACAGGATATTTTGTGTTCATTCCCCACCACGCAGGAACTGAGGATAGCTTGGGAAAGCAAAACTCTAGCCCTTCCACTGCCTAACCACGCTGTGCTGCGGAGTTCACTCTGATGTGGCCACTCCCAGATTGGTGTGGGGAGCCTGTTTCCATGCAGTCTTAAATGAGGGAAAGGCCTTGTGTTGATTTTAACTTATGTAACAAACCTCCCCCTCTGGGCAGCCTAGCAACAGAAAGTCAAGATCATTGTGTGTCTCTAGCATCTGTCTCCCTTCTCCTTCTCATGGTCCTTTAGGACCAGAAATGGGCAGGCTTCTTGCCTCTACAATTCATCATTCTCATCTGACCCTAAAGCACTTAGCCTCATGTCCTAATCATCATACATAGAACCAGTTCTTGCAGGCATGGAAAAAGTCCTATAATCTGAGTCCTACCTACAGGCTTGGTTCTTGTTATGCTAAATGGGAGCTAAAGAAATTTAGAAAATCTTATTTCTCTCTCAACAATGGCTAGTTTTGCAGCTGTTATTCCTACAATATTCCATTTTTGGTTGTGAGATCCTAAACATTAACTTTTTTTTTGGCATTCATGCTCTAGAAATCTAAAGGTAGACGTATGTCTCTGACAAAATGGGAAGGTAGAAGGGTAGGCCAATCCATGAAATACTAAAGAGAAAAGGATATTAACAGTACACAAAGAGTGTTGTTCCTATTTCAACCAGATAATCTTTGGAACTTTTTTAAAGCATTTAGTTCCTAAGATGGTCCTTGAGAGTGCAGTTTGGAAAGTATGACACACTTTTCAAATGTGTACATATACACTAACTTTATTATTATCAATATTCTGGTTCCAAAGCACTAGTCTCAGAAATCTGCCTGGGGCAACTTTAACCTTGATGAATGGCCACTTAACATGCTGATTCTGAACAATGCTTAGCAGCGTGTAAAAACTGTTTCATGAATTATTCTAAAACATCTGCCTGGAGCTAATTTCCACTCTCTAATGTATTACTTTGGAGATTATAAATCAGGCTCCACTTTCTGTGGTCTTTCACTGGGATAACTCACTCTACCTTCACCCTCACCACTCCCTTATCATGCCTCTTTAGAGAACAGCCTCTCCGACCTGGCAAAGAACACAAAGATGGGTTCCTCGGCTGCTCAGGAAGGTGGGGGAACAGACAGCTCTACAACAGAAAGTGAATTGGCCTTCTTGTAATTTCCTGACCTTCAAATGAATTGATGTTGATATCAAGTAGTAGAGAAGCAGCCTTCCTGGAGCAAGGCCACTGGGGTGTTCATGAGAGCTACTAAATCAACCTGTGCTAGTCTGCCTTCTGGGCAGATGCCAATTACCGCCATCAAGTGAAATCAGTCAACCAAACAGGTTCCGTCTCTGAGTTCAGTGCTCTCTTATGTCTGGTGAGGATCATGAAGAAGATCTGAGAAGGCTCTTGACCTGGGAAACTTACAGTCTCGAGGAGGACATAAAATGAATAGTGAGACAATTAGAAAACAAGATTGAACACTAAATTCTGTGGTACCTTCTGTAGGAAAAATAAGAAGGAAGACTAGTCTGAGAAGATTTCACAGAAGGCAGGAGGGATGTCTAGACTGGGATAAGCATGAGAGAAGAGAAATAACAAAAGAGGGAAAATAACAAAGAAGGCACAGAAATGTGGAGATGAACATGTGTTAGGGACTGTGAGGACACCTACTTAACCAGGTGAGAAGGGACAGGGAACGGATTGGTTGAGAAAGTAGGATAGACAATAGAGCATCTAAAAACCAAGGCTCGTAATAGACAAGAGGATGCCATTTGTAGGTTCATAGCATAAAATGTGATGAGGACTGCTGTGCTTTTAGGATGACTGGGACCAAGAGGGACTATATTATGGGAAGTATCTGAAGCTAGAGGGGCAATTTTCTAGTTATTCAAACTGGGCTGCAGTAGTGGCAGTATGAGAAAAGAGGGAAAAGTAGGTTCTAGAGACACATACAATGAAGAAATCAGAATTCCTGATCATTGACTGAATATGAGAAATGAGAGAGAAGGAACTTAATGGTTGTTAGTATCAGAAACAGAAGTAATAGTGACGCCATTGTGAAGAAAAAGCTAGCTGATCGAAAAGGAAGGCTATCCCACTGGGCAGAGTAGCAGGGGAAGAACCCCATCTGAAAGCAGAGTGGTTGGTTTCTAGTGGTTATTTGGTTTATTTCTATTGGTTATTGTTATTTCTATTGGTTGCAGCTTAGCCTTCCAGCTGGAACAATCAACACAAAGCCCAAAGATGCCAAACACCTTGGCAATGTGGATGGTTCTGCCTACTAACAACTGGCCCTGTGGTTCTTCAGTTGTCAGTTAGAGAAGTCACAAGCCTGCCTACCTCACCAGATGGCTGTGAGGACAGGAGGCATCAGAGCACTGTAGTTTTAAGCCTCTGGAGTTATGCGGACTGTTTTCAAACCCCTGCCCACTACTCACTAGCTATGTGGTTCTGGCAAACTATAAACACCTCTCTGGCTCAGCTTCCTCATCTATAGCCAACGGGGATAACACCAACTCATAAATGAGAAAGTTTGTGTTAAATATCTGACACTCAGTACAATTACTCAATTCAGTAATGACAACGAATGTTAGCTATTTTTCATGTCCATCAAGTAAAATAACAAGTACTAAAACAATTTATAAGTTTCAAAGCGTTCAAGAAAGAAAAGTTGTGGGGTTGTTTGTTGTTGTTGTTTTTTGATAGAGACAGTGGGGTAGATTGTAAAAAGTATCGGACTTGAAGTCTCTTCTTATCCTATAATCAACACCAATTAGTTCTGTTACTCAAGGCAAGTCTCCTGACCTCCAAGAAGTCTGTTTCCTTATTCACGTAGTATGAATAATAATGCACGTCCTACCTATCACAGGGTTCTGAAAATAAAAGAGATGGTTCATGGGAAGCTAGTCTGTAAACTATAAATTTTAGTAGGTAGTATCGTTAGGATACTAAAGAGCCATACTGTATTTATGTGTGATGGTCAGAACGAATACTCAGTTCATTCCATCAGAATCTCATTTGCCCAGGTTCCGTGATTCAGTTGCCTCAGAGGATGCTCAGTAGCCCTCTGAAGAGACATCCTGGGTGACTTTATAGGGGCCTGGGCTCTGGACATGGGTGGCAGTAACTCAATAGAATCACTATTGAGCTTCGCACATTCACTATTTATTTTGTAGGGCAACCTCAGGGTGGGTTAGGCCTCGGTGCAGCAGAGGTAGGACGGCTGGATCATCGGTTAAACTGTGAATTTCCAGCTCTAAAGAATCCTTTTAGGAAAAGCCTTAGTCCTTTTCATTTCTAAAGAACGTCCATCTTGGACTGCATCTTTGGTGCCCACCCTGGTCCCCCCTGATCCAGCAATGCTGAGTCATTAGTATGGATGGCTCATATAAAAACAAAGCTTTGAAAGGCAGGACAGAAACAAATTCTGATTTGACCTCAAAGTGCTCGCGAAGCCCAAGGTTTCTGTTCTCACTCAGCATGCCAGTCTCAGCTCCCCAGGCTGGCAAGAAGGGAGCAGAGTTCACTGCGCCCTTCAATCAGGTGTGTTGCTTTAGGCAGCAAGGATGAGTCATCTGTTATGTGAGCTCATTAAGTGTCTGTTTCTTTAGTCTCTTTGTCTTCCTTTATAGAAGTTAGTTCTATAAAGGGCTGGGATCTGAATGAAGCAAGAATGTAAGTCAACATCATCTTCACCTGGCATGTTAGAAAGACATCCCTTGCATCCCAACCCCCCTTCCCTTCTGTTGTTTATTTGCGCAGTTTTGATATTTTGGAGATTACAGTCATTTACTTATAAACTCAACTTAAGTATTGGAAATTTAAAGTGTTGCTTGCCAAAAGGCACAAGCCTCCTAACTTTTGCTGCAAACATCCACTTGGTACAGCCATTGTGCTCTACCTCAGTTACAGGGCCAATCTGAAGTAAGAAGTGTGGTTTCCACCCACAAGGTGCCTTGTACAGCTCTGTGAACCAAGACCTGTCCTTGGCCCCCTTCCTCCTGACCCGTGGCAATCATGGTAGATGGAACTGGCCCCAGTTCTGGCTTAGACCTTGGGGCTCTAAGCAAGGGGCTTGGTCTGCTACCTTGGCTCCCAAGAATCCTTATATTAGCAACCTTTGGGAATAAAACACTCTTGGAGCACCTGAAAAATGAAATGTAACTATGGTACATTTCAGAAGGTGGGGCGTTTTCTTTCATTTCACAGGGCATCAAGGTATGATTTGGAAATTATAATTAAAATACACTTACTGGGCTGTTGATATGGATTTAGATGGTAGGGAACCACTAGATAGGTTCTTGTTACTATTTTTGCTTTTTAAAGATTTTATTTATTTATCTTTTGAGAGAGGGGAAGGGAAAGAGTAAGAGAGGGAGAGAAACCCATGTGAGAGAGAAACATTGATCAGGCTGCCTCTTGCACACCCCCAGCAGGGGACCTGGCCCACAACGCAGGCATGTGCCCTGACCAGGGACTGAGCCAGTGACCTCCTGTCTTGCAGGTGGACACCCAACCTACTGAGCCACACCAGTCAGGGCTGTCACTACTATTTTTCAACTGACAGTATTTACCATCTCCAAATCCTTTATTTAATCAGGGTGGGGTATCATAAATCTGTCTTGTATTCTAAATGCACAGGCATTTTCCTTTCAAGTGCATTACATTCAAAGTAAAACTATATTTGCATTTGGAATTTATCTCTGTTTAAATGGATTCCCCAAGTTAAACATCTGATGTAATTACTTTATGGCAGTGTACCTGGGAACCAAGCTGCGGTTCTCCATCTGCCAGCTAGCCTGCGCAGTAGGGCGGACACAGGCAGAGGAAGTGAGTGACTTAAGTAATTTGTAACAAGATCCCATTTCTCTTGCAGCAGGAGGTTTTCAGTAAGAGAAATAGCCCCTTTTTGACTTGGAAAATAATTACCTTGTAAAAATTAAAAACCCCGAGAGACTTTAGCATAAAAGTGCTGCTAAGTAGCAAAGTAGCAACAACCCAGTTTGGTCCTAGCGCAGCTTTCATCTTGAATGTTGCCAGGCTCCTGGCTCTGCATTGGGACTAACGCAGAGAAGTAAATTTCTGCGAAGACAACTGGACACAGAAGTACCAACTCTTCAGCAATCTCAGCCCGGGGAGTCACAAGCACCTTAACCCATCACCCTTTCTTCTTTCTTCCGGTTCTAGCTAAGACAGAAGTCAGGTGCCATGATGCATGCGGTCACGTGCATCGCCCGCACCATCACCTGAATGCCACCACGTTGCAGGCTGGTCAAGCAGAAGGTAGGCGTAATGCTAACTTTCCGTCACTACGAGCCATGTCATCAGTGAGGACAAGAGAAAAAGCTTCTCCTCATTCCCTTTCTAGGTTCTTCTCTGTCCAGTTTACTGAAACTCAGGAGGGCAGCTGGGTCATTTCGGGTTTAGAGATGGACAGAGCGGCCCTGACCCCTCTGACACTGGGGCTGTTAATTTATCACTTAGGGTGCACTTTGAAGAGCTTCGGATGGGGGCTGTGTGAGTGTGTCGCACTTCCCCTTGGACAATCGGCACTCAGGCTCTATACAAAGAAAACCAACTAGACCAGTTAATAAATTTGCATCCTGGTCTAACACCCTTTGCATCTGAAGGGACCTACTAAGCATGGTTCACTTTCTCAGGAGCTTAGACATGCGACCAAGCTCTAGGCTCTGATCCAAAGAGGCCATGGTGGACAGTCTCCTAGAACGCTTTCCCTCCCGGAAGGTTGGGCTGCTGTACTTGGCTTACCTGGTTCTGGAGTGCGGTGTGTCTGGGATGAACCCCTCCAAAGACAGTATCCCCTGGAAGTTCTGCCCAGCCTCCAGCCGTCCCAGAGTAGACTGCAGTGTTCCTAACCCCTTGAACTTGGCAATTTGGATGGCTGCCCCTCCCCCAAAGCATTCCTTTTGTTTTCTATCTTCTACCGTAGACAGCCTTGGCCTAACCCCAGTGACAGGTCTTATAGGTGACCTACAGACCAGTCTCTCTATTACTAATATTTTTGAGATAATTTTATTAGTTAGAACTAGTTTTGTTAGGTTATATACTCTGATAATAAATTAACCCCAAGATTCCAAAGGTGAACACCAAAAAGATTTATTTTGTACATGTGCTAAATGTCCATTGCAAGTCAAGGGTAGGGGTGTGCGTTGGGGGAAATTCTGCTCCATCAGTCACTCAGGGATCCAGGCTGATGGAGGCTCTATCATCTGTAGCTGCAACATCTAGAACCTCTGGTCTCCTCAATAGGAAAGAGAGAGACTGGACGTCTCACCTGCTCTTCAGTGCTTCAACGCTTTGGCTTGCACCCCATAGGCCTACACCAGTCACATGGCCTCACCCCACCACAGGGGGCTGGGCAGTCTCCCTGCTACGTGCCTGCCAAGATAGGAGAACAAGATATTGGCGAGCACGGGCAATACTTACCATAAAGCTCACGCTTTTGTTTTAGGCATGGATTATTCATTACTTAATGTAATGAATAAACCCCAGAAACCACAGGGAAGCTCTCATCTGAGCAGCAAGACGCTTTGTGAATCTCAGCAAATGTGCTCCTGTAGCCTCAAGCAGGCACGGGTGGGATTCAGAGTTTCTTTTTTTTCTCCCACTGAAGAGGTCAAACACCAAAAACGTGTCGAGGAGCAGCGTTGCAGATAGCCAAGCTACAGGCAGCAGCCTGGGAGCCCGGAACAGTGGGGCCTTGCCGCAGTGAAAACAGCCTCCGGCTAACAAACCCCAGGGCTGTCTGTGGTCCAGGCGGCCCACAGGCCTGCGGATTCAGTCTTAGTCTGTGCTTTGAATTCATCTTCAGCGTGGCAGGCCGTGCCAGCTCGGAGATGCCAGAGTTTAACTTACTGGAACAGAAACCACATCAAAAAACCAGTCACGTGACAGCGCCGAGGCGCTCAACCCCACATCAGAACGCCTGGGCTCGAGTGGAAGTCCTGAAAAGTAGTGTGTGTTCTTCCCTGGAATTAAGAACATGTGGGCCAGGCCTAAGTATAACCTATCTTTACAATGTTTTGAATTAGGAATTGAGACACTTGGGCTCCCGTGGCCAGAAATGACCTGGCCACGAGATGGAGGCCGCATTCACTGCATCTAACTGCCAGAGAACTTAAGGGACCTGCACACAGCAGGCACTCAAAAAGGTTTTCCTTTATGATAATGATTTTAGTGTGACTTCTGGGGGTAGGGATAAACCTCGGTTGAGTATACTCTGTTGTTGTTTTTTAGAGGATATAGACACACAGCCAGGTGCTGCCTTAACTTCTTGGCAATGCGTAGAAAAAGCTGGTAATTTCCAGGCTCTGAGAACTACCAGCAAGCTTTAGTTATCAACAGCAATAATAGCTTGTCTCACTCACTGCACGCATACTCAGTTCTAAGTCTGCACTCTATTTGAAGAACTTTACACATATTATTTTATTTAATCCTCACAACTACCTATGAGGAAGGTGCTGTTATGATCTTTTTTTTATACAAATGAGAAAACTGAGGCTGAAAAAGATTAAGGAAGCTGTCCATAATCATAAATTTAAGAATTAAGGGAGGTGCATCTTAACATAGGTCTGTTTGATTGCAAAGTCCACATCTGTTTGAAAAAGTTTCTTTTTAATAGCACAACAAACAGAAATTTAAAAAAAAATACAGAAAAGAAGAGATAATAAATTAAGTACCATTTGTAATCCACTATCTGGAGATATTCGCTGCCACAATCTGGAATATGTATGTTTTGAACTTTATCTACTCAGACATCACTCACAGGTGACTTGAACTTCCTTAGGCTGCCCTTGTTCTTGGCCTGGGTCAACTTGCAGTGACATCAGCATCCAGAATTATCCCCCAAAGAACACAATCCAACACCAGAAAGAACTGTTGAATAATGCAGATTTTACCAAAAGGTTTGGGGCAACCTGGAGCCCTTTAAACAGCTCATCTTCTGTCCTCTGCCTCCTTTAGACACCTCTTCCTCTTCTCGCGAAAAACAATTTTCCATTGTCTTTTTTCCTCTAAGGTGTACCCTCATCCGCCACACTGCTCAGAAAAACAGCAGGTTCTTCTCAGGATCCTCTCTTCACAATGGCAGAGGGTAGGATTGTAAATAATGAAAAATGTACCCTTGTCTTTTTCCCACACATTTTCTTACAAAAAGGAGTCTATACTGTTCAGTAACCCACTTTATTTTTCCCAAGAGTATATTATGTTATAGAAAAGAAATATCTGAGTTCTGTTTGTGATTATTTTCCTTGATTGATGAGAAAGGCAAAGCAGGTGTCAGCCTGCACACTGGGAAGTTTCTGGTAAGAACACTATTAAAATCATATCCTTTTGAGTTATAAGGGTCATTCTGACTACATTTAGGTTAATATTCAACATATTTTGGTTTAAAGTATGCTATGTAAAAGAAGTGTTTTTACAGGTCACCAAGACCTGACCAGATAAATGCTTTGTTTCTACTATTAACTAAGTTCAGTTTTATTAAGCAAGAAAAGCAGGGGCACTAGTAAGAGTTAGCCTCTATCTTTCCCCACATTATCCTGCATATTCTTCTGATTATGATTTTGGAGTAAAAAAAAAAAAGCCATTAAGAGAAAAACCTGAGCTTGTTTCTGAGCTTTGAGGAGGTGCACCAGTGGGAGCAGACCAGCTTCTGATGCTGAAGAGATTCTTACATGAGAAAGCGGAGCCCCTGCCCAGGGGGTGAGCTGGTGACACACAGGCTGTTTATCTGAACTAGTGGTCTTCAGACATTTTTGAGCACATACCATGCAGTGAATTAAAGATGAACAGAAATTCTTTGGCAGACTTCTTATTGAGAGACGGGCTCTATGCTTCTACCCCTTGCATCTTAGGTGGACTCTTAGATAGTTTTGACCAATAGAATATGATGGAAGAAACACTATTTTCTTGCTGTAGACCTGAAAAGTCTGATAACTTCTACTTCCTCTCTTGGAACATTTTCTCTTAGAACTCAGGCTCCATTTCACGAGGAAGCCCAAGCAGCCCAAAGGAGAAACAATATAGAAAAGAACCGAGACTTCCCTTTCCCCAGCTTCCAACAACCCTGGGGGCGCTCCCAGCTGAGTCAGCACAAACTTACCGACCATGTAAGTAAGTCATCTTGGAAATGATTCTTCTAGATATAGTTGATTGCTCCAACTGGTAATAATTGAGGCAAAAGTAAACTGCACAGGTGAGTCCTTCATAAATTTCTGATCTACAGGATTGTGAACAAAATAAAATGGTATTTTAAGCCACCGAATTTTGGGGTTGTGTGTTCCACAACAAAAGATAGCCAGAATACATCTTTATCATCAAAAACATTTTAGCAATCCTTGTATATTTATTTGTTGTATACTATGCAGTGACATTACATACATTATATATATAAAAAAAAAAGTAAAAAAGGGTTACCATAACTAGAAGTTCTAAAATTTTCTTTTTATAACCCAAGGTTTGTTTTGAGCATGCTCACGTTTCGGCAGCCATTGATCTAGAATAGGTCATATTTGAGTCCCGTCTCGCTGCCAGTGAATAATGTCCCGACATTCTTCAAGTGTTTGGAAAATGGAGAGTGTGTGGACAGCACAGGGGCCAAGAAGGGATAATTAATGATACATTTATGGAGAGCCAAGTTTGACCCAAATAAGAATACCCAAACTATAAGACCAGAAGGGCAACTTTTGCCACTTCCATATCTTTCCACTTTTAATGACCATGATCAATACATTTAAAACTTTTTTGTTTGTTTTGTTTTTTAAGAGTGAACCATTTAATTGAATCATGCCGTGGTCTAGGGAGAGCTTAGAGGGGCTAGTTCAAAGCCATGCTACAATATGTGAATATTATTCCAGGTCAGTAAATGAAATTTCACATCACTATTTTAGTAAGCACATTAGTGTGTTTATTTAAATTAGAGAAATGATATTCTAATGAGTGGATGTATCATTTTTTGGCCCATAATTTATCATTGGATATTCAGGGTGTTTTCCAATTTTTTGGTAATTGTAACAGTCATTCTTTTTTTTTTTCTCAAGATTTTATTTATTTATTTTTAGAGAGGGGAAGAGAAAAAGAAAGAGAGGGAGAGAAACATCAATGTGTGGTTGCCTCTCATGTGCCCCCTACTGGGGACCTGGCCCCCAACCCAGGCAGGACCTGGCCGGGAATCGAATCGAACTGGCGACCCTTCAGTTCTCAGGTCAGTGCTCAATCCACTGGGCCACACCAGAGGGCTATAACAGTCATTCTTACAGACAAATCTTTGAATACTTCCTTTTTTATTTAATTATTTCCTTTGGATGCATTCTGAAAAGCCAAATTGTTGGTGATGGACAAGCACTGGATATAAATAAGCATTGTCAAGTTTCTCTCCAGAAAGTCTGAACCAATTTATACTTTCTCCCAAAGTGTCCTCGGTACCCTCAATGATATTTGGAATTAAAATTTAAAAATAAAATTTTCAATTTAATATAAAGATTGCACTCCACATATGATATGCATTTTGTGTATTAAACCTACCCTTTCATTAAATTCTGCCTTTTTGCCTATTTTTCCTATTTACTTTTATAAGCTGCTTCAGAATTTTTTTGGTGGGTAGGAATAAAGCATACTACAAATAAACAGTTTTAAAGAGGCAATTTCTTAATTCTGGGGGAGATAGAAATGGCAGTTTTATTACTCAATAACTCCTTTCACTTGCAAGTGTCGTAAACAGAACTCCAATTGGCTGAAACAAAAAAGGAATTTTTTGGCTCACTGAAGAGTTTCAGGCACAGCTGGACTCAATGGTTAAAATAACATCATCAAGACTCTCCATCTTTCAGCTCTGGTGGACTCCGCTTACTTTCATACCTAGTCTGACTCTTGTTTCACATCAGCAAGGACTCAGAGAAGAGTGCATCTTTTGCAAGACCCTTAACAAAAGGCCCAAAGAAGACTGATTGGCCAGCTTAGGTCATGTGGCTGTACCTGAGCCAATCACTGCGGCCAGGGTAATAGGAAACTCTGATTGGCCAGGACTTAGTTTCATATCTTTAGTTGGGGACATGGTGGGTTCTACGATAGCCAAATACATGAATATGACAGAATTGGGGGCTAGGTAATTCCAATTGGAGGAATCCTGGGCAGAAGAAAATGTACATGTCCACTTGAACAGATGTGATGGGGTTTGACCAACCCACAGCTCCCTCTGGGTCTTAATGAAAGGGGATTTGATCAATAGAAATAGGGTCTAGGAGCCAGGAAACCTGGGATTAGTCCTACCTTTTCACCATCACCTGTGGGAGCGGTCTGAGCTTCAGATATCCCATTCATCAAAAGGAAAGACTAATCCCCACCTTACCTACCTCAAATCACTCTGGTAAGGCTCAAATGAAATTATAAATGAGAAAGTGTTGGCCAAAAAAATTAAAGAATCATGCAAATATATGCTGCATACAAATAAAACTAAACCCAGGGAATTCTGTGTATTCCCAGTTGCAGTTTTTACATGAGCACCTCTTTGAGAAATCAAATTTGAAAATCAGGGCACTGTGGCTCTCAGGCACACTCACTCCTTAACATTGGCTGTATCTGAAGCCGTTTGTTTTCATTGTGCTGGAAGTCATGTTGAACTGTTGTCCTCAGGAAGCAGGAAAGGGTAGTAGCCATAATCACCACTAAAATTTGGAAATAGTACTGCTGTTACACCATGCTAGTGTCTTTCTAGGAAAATTCATATCCTGTCTGTCTTTGCTTTCCGTTTAGTTAACAAGCCTGTGACCTTCCCTCGCACGGAATGACCCACAGTCCAGTGCGAGGCAGCAGGAAGCACCCAAGTGCATCTGGGCAGCCCTGCAATTGCGGAGCTGCTGAATGCCACTCAGGACAGGGCCAGAGAAAGAAACCAGGCAAGGGGGCTCTCTGAGAGGCTGAGGTCTTCTGCTTGGGAAATTTGTTTGCAAATAGCCACACGCAGGCAAGGAATGATGCATAAGCCTTGTTTTTTGCCCGATTACCCGGGGAAACCTGCACTAATTGTTCTCAGCCAAAAACATAGAATAGATTATGCTCTGGGCCACACAGGAAAGCAAGACTTCCACAGGTATCTCTGCTCACAGCTGCCAGGATGTGGAAGGAGATGTGAAGCCCCCTGGAAGGATGTTACAACCAGCCTCAAACGAGGGAATGCTTTTGTGTAGGCAGCCACTGTCTGCAGAACCGTGATTTAGAGATGTGCCAACTCCCCAAATGCACCCTCTTCTTCCCCTCAAGCCCACCACGTTGCTGCCTAAAATTCCCCCAATCATGTCATTCTTTCGGAGGTATCATCTCCAAAAAGCCCTGTTAAAATGCAAATATGAAGAGAGGCTAGGGTAGTTGAGGAACAAGACTAACAAACCCATTATGTCATTATCCTCCAAGAACTGTAATCTGTCGGGGGCAGAGAGAGCAATTAAGTGGAGGCCAGAATGAGGACACTAGATATTTACGGGGAATGAAGTCTTGAAGATACATTTTGCTTGTTTCTGAGGCCGGTCTCTATATGTTAAAGATTACTTAAAATGCGTCTCCACAGACCATCACATCGCCGGGTACTTGGTCACGTCTGACCTCATCTCTTGACTTAAGTAGAGAGGAGAAGACAGCAGCCTCCCTCTGTCATCTTGACTGCGGATTTCACTAAATGATTGTTTATATCTCAGTGCCCTGTTGGAAACTTCTGAGATTTGAGGTTCTCTGGCTGGAACTGGTTCTCAGTACAAATCTGTAAAAACAAAATCTGAGTTTTCTTGATTTCCAGATGGTATCTGTTAACGTGAACACTGCCGCTTCAGGAACACTTTGGAGCTTATTTTCTTCTGCTAAACAAAACGAGGACCTGGGCCCGAGGGCAGCTTCCCTCCATTTTGTGGAGCTTCGATTCTTGGTTGCTGATTTTTTTGCTCTTCTCGGCCATTCTTCTTTTGCTTTTTCTTACCAATTCTTCTGTTGCCTCTGATTAGTGACTAGAACTGTATTTGCTGACTGTCGGGTCACCGATTTCATTGGCTGCGGCGCCCCATTCAGGGAATCTGTATTACCTCATGACATATGGCACAGCGCACACTTTGAAAGCCAGGAACTGGAAAGTTTCTCTTTTGGCAAGTTTTCCCCAGTCACCCGGGCAATTTCCACATGCAACACTTTCCATCCTCATTGAGCACAGAGTTTAGAGGGTTTGAAATAAAAAGACCTCTCAGGTTTTCAGGCCTGGCCAAAAAAAAGAAAAAAAAAAAGGAAAAAAAGCCATCTCCACCAGATACCTAGACAACTAAACTAGTCAATTCAAACAACTTGGTCTGAGGCATCAGTCAATGCAGACACATCCTGGGGGCTCAGGTCTCATTATATGGATAGTCTTAATAGTAGATTTTTTTTTCTCTAGGCTGACATTTAACCCAGTTATAAAATCAAGCAATGAGATGGTCAGCTTTGGTGACAGCAGGGCTTCTGCTACTGAAAAGAAATGCAACCAGCGAGGAAGACAAGAATTATCATTGGGACGGGTGGCTCGGTAGCCAGGGCTACAGAATGGAATCCAGGCAATGGAATCCATGGCCACAGGTGGTTCTCAGGGGGGCATGCAGCAGCAGGAGAGCCAAGTCAACTTAAGAGCTCTGGTCAAGCCAAGAAAGAGCAGATCATGTATTACAGCCTCCCTCATCGTCCCCCACCTGAGAAGGCCATCAGGGCAAGTAGCAAGCAGGAGACACAAGAAAGCTCTCTGGACCTCCCAGGATGCTGAAGACGCGTATGAGGGCTTCCCTCGTGTCAGCCGCATACAGCTCTTCCTCTGTATCCTCAACCCTATCTTAGGGTGAGGTGGAGGAGGAGGAGCATTTTTATCATGAGTGACCATACTCTACCCAAAGGGATTGTTTAAGTCATTGACGCTTTAAAATAGGTTGAACAGTTAGCTACTTTTTTGCCTTCTAACCAGTGGATGAAGGTGGCTCGGGGGAAAGCCCAGCAAAGTTGTAGACATGATAAACTACTTGCATCTTCTCTGCACGACCTCAGTGCAGTGTGGATTAATTCTGTCTTCTTGCTACAGGAAAAGTTGGACCTGCCCCTCTGCTGCTCAGCCCACACTGTTGACTGGCACACAGGACCCTCTGGGCTTTTCTCTAGCTCAGATCCCCCTGCTGATGAGTGGCTGTGATTGCACTCAGTCCCTTTCTGAACACATGGGCCCTTGGGCTCCTCTGTCCCTCACTTGCATTTGCTGCAGGTGGCTCACATGTTTGGCATTTGCTTAGCTCCTGTCTGCACATTCTCTTCCCAAGTCCTGTCCCTCGGGGAGTTTTCCTCTGTTCTCTTCCATAGTTCCAAGGGGCAGGCCAGACCTTAGACTCAGACTGACCCCAAAGCCATGAAGGGAAATGCAGGAAGAAATCCTTGAGGGGAGTCTCAAAGCTACATGCCAACTGACAAAACGCAGGCTCCTTGGGACATCTTATGTAGAAACAGTATACCTAGAATTAAGTCAATTATAGATCTAGAATTAAGGCCAAGGAAAAAAAATATGATCTGTTATGCTAAGGACAGAGCACCTTCCTTCACCTCATCCCTATTCTCACTCTACCTCTCCCTGGTATATTGTTCTTCCTGTTTGTTTGTATATTGGGTTCCTAAAGACTCTTAATAAAAATAATATCTATAATAACACTTACTGAGCACTTACTATGTGTCTGGCTCTGTGTTAAGTGCTTGTCATATCAAGCCACATCACATCCCTGAGGTTAGAAAATACTTGGGGTCTAACACTAAGTAGAGGAAACTGTGGTAAGGATGTGGGAAGCAGGACGG
This sequence comes from Macrotus californicus, assembly GCA_007922815.1. Taxonomy (NCBI): domain Eukaryota; kingdom Metazoa; phylum Chordata; class Mammalia; order Chiroptera; family Phyllostomidae; genus Macrotus; species Macrotus californicus. The sequence goes on along the minus strand of VMDR010004309.1, from coordinate 7,801 downwards.
AAGCTGCTGGTTGGAGCCTGAACAAGACACGTACACAAAGTAATGCTGGACTTTCCTCCTTTCTAGCTAATTTCCAGACTTTTCTCTTCCCTTCGCTGCCAAAATTCTCCGTGCTGTGGCCAACACTCCGTGCCTCCATCTCCTATTTCCTTAACCGCTGACTTCCACCCCCACAGTTTTATTGAAATTTTTCTCGTTGAGGTCGCCACGACTTTCTTAGGCCAAACACAATGTTTTTTTTTTTCCTTAGTCCTCATCCTTTCTGACCTGGTGGCAATATTTGACATTGTTAACTACCTGCCTCACGGACACCCTTTCCTACCTTCCTCTCTCCTGCTTGTTTATTTGCTGGGTCCTCCAAGCATGCCCAGGAGTGTGAGTATTCCGCCAGGGCTCCTCTCACGGAGGAACCCCCTCTTTTCTGGTCTGAACCAGCAGGTCTCTGTATGGCTCCCAGATCAACCTCTGTAGCCCAGACTCTGCCTCTATCCCCCCTGGATGCTCTATGGTTATCCCACACCATTCATGTCTAAAAATAAACGTGTCTTCTTCCCTCAAGTTAGTTTCTTTTTCACATAAGCTCATTTCCAATGTGTGTCTAAGGCAAATGCAAGCCCAAAGCTTCGGAGCCGACTCCTCCACCCCCTTCTACTCTGCACGCCCAGACTCCCAGGTGGCTGCTGCTGCTGACCCTTCTCACTTCTGACCCTCCTCTCCACCCCACCACTCTCCCCTAGGGCAGACCCTTCCCACCTCTCGCCTCCGTAGTACATTGGCCTTCTAGGCAATCTCAGAGCCTCCACCTCCTCACACCTCAATATTTTCTGAAAACATTTCATTTGAAAACAGTTTTTGTTCATCAAACATCTTTAAAATAGCTTTGATCTAGAGATTCTACTTACAGAAATCTATCCCAAGGGAATAATCAGAGATATGTAAGAACAGAGTCATGTACGAGAATATTAAGTGAGCCCTGACTGGTGTGGCTCAGTTGGTTGGGCATTGTACTGCAAGGCCAAAGGTCACTGGTTCGATTCCAGGTCAGGGCACATGCTTGAGTGGCAGGCCAGTCCTGGGTCACAGTGCATATGGTAAGCAGCCAATCAATGTTTCTCTCTCACATCAAATTTTCTCTTCTGCTCTTTCTCCCTCCCTTTCCCTCTCTCTAAAAATAAATAAATAAAATCTTTTTAAAAAAGGAATATTTAGTGAGAACAATTGAAATGGACAAGAGTGGGGGTGGCTCGTAAATACATTATGACGAGTCCACTACAAGGCAGTACCGTACAGCCATTAAAAACACGCTTTGAAAGGGTGTTCGATGGTATAGAGAAATGTTCATCCTATGTCGTTAAATGAAGCAATCAGATACAAACAGGGAGGCCCAGCATGTCCCCTACCCCAACCCACTGTCCCCCTTGCTCGTTACGCCCCAGCAATGATCTTCTCCTTTCAGTTCTGTGAAGCTCTTTCCCTTCCCAGGGCATTTATACGTGTCCAGAAAAACCGTGAGTGACTCTGAAATATGGAGAAAAAATTCGGGGGTGTCCTGATGAGTTTACTCATCCTGGTTATTTCCATTTTTCATTTTCTCCGAGCTAGTTTACAACTCTATAAGCTGTAGATAACTGAGGAAATGCAAATGATAATTTTCCATATGCTGGTGAATTTGGTTTCAGGGAGGGACAGATGATTTTCCTCCACTCAACTTGGCATCGATTTATATTTCATTGCAGCGTTCTTGATTGATAAGGTTGGTACTTTGAATTCCCCTTTGAACGAGTTGCAACATCTCACTGGTTCCTTCATTAATCATCGAGTTAAATCCAATGTTTGGCACATGTTCGCTTTATATTTGTCTGAGAATTATGATTTACTTCCTTCAAAAAATATGTTCTGTAGCCCACACCTTCCTGTTAGGTCTTTTCTGCCTCTCTTCACCTGTGAAATAACCTCTGCTCATCCTTCAGGTCTCAGCTTAAGTGCCACACCCTCAGGAGGCCCCCGTTATTTATTCTCTTACTTATCTGTTCCCTCCTAACACTTGCTACAGTTCATAATCATATATTCTGTGTGTCTATGAATGTCTGGGAGTCAAATTAGCTGTGATTTAAATCTTCGCCTTGATATTTTTTTTTATTTTACAAATTTTCTATAATGAATATGTGCACTTTTATAATTTTTAAATGTTATCTTTAATCACTACTTTCAAAGGGAAAAAATGTAGAACCATAGTTGTTTGCCGCCCATTGCCTCTTGCATCTCCATGACCTCTCCTTTGTACAGCTCCTCCTGCCCGCCCTGCTTGCTCCCCGACACACACTCTTATTGCAATCATCTTCTGTTCCACACGATTAACTTACTGGAGCATTCAGGAACAGCATGACGAGCACCTTACTATGGGTGCAGCACTGTGCAGGAAGCCGTGTGTGTGTGTGTGTGTGTGTGTGTGTGTGTGTGTGTGTGTGTGGCAGAGAGAGAGAGAGAGATGAGACTCTAAGAAGGGTAAGCTGTGCTTCCGACTCTGGAGGAGTTATAACCTAATGGATGACCAAGGACATAAAAGAAAAATTAAACAGCAATATGAGGCATTATTGAACGAAGTGCCAGAGCGCTACCTAAATGTTCAGGCTTGAGCTCACTGAGGGCCGGAAGGGTCCTTTGGCCTCATGGTATGATCTCAGCCTTACGTGTTCGTGAGTCTTGTGAGTTGAGCAAGGGTTGCAACCACACAGAAGCCAGAACAGAACCACGTCTGGGCTTCTTTAGTGCGACGCATAGTGCCAGACACAGCCCGGACTCATGGCAGAGGCTCACTGATTTGCTCATTGTCCATGATGCCCAGCTGGGCCAAGTCTTAGCACTTAGCTTACCTGGAAAATGGAAGTTGCACAGAGAGATCCTTCCCACCCTTCCCACCCAGCAGATGTGTATCCACGCTTACCACATAAGTGCCCAGGTTGTTGTCCGAAGTTACACGTGTGTGAGTCCTGCTGCCTGCTGGGACTAGTGACTGAGGGGATGGAGAATCATGCAGAGGTAGATAAAACTGAGGAGTCTGAGCCTGGGCTAGAGGTCTTGTGGCCCGTCCTGGGGCCCTCTCCTTATGCAGTGAGTGGGGAGGGCAGGCAGGGCGGCTTCCTGCAAGGGGGTCTGCCACAGTGGCCTGGGGCCAGACAGCAAGAGTGTGTCCAGAAAGGTGAGCCTTTGCTTAAACAGAAGCTGGACACCAGCCACTTTCACACACCTGGTCAGGATCTCTGTTCTTCGGTCTCGTCACAAGGGTGTCAAGTGTTGGAAAACAACTTGCTTAAGACTCTAGCTCAGAAGCATTGAGGTCCGAGCTCCACTATTGTCCTGTTGTTTTACATCATGAGTAATCTGAGTCTTCTCGGGGGCCTCCTTCCAAATGTCCCACCGTCCGTAGGTGAGCCTCTGGTACGGAGACCTCTGGTCTCCAGCCACTTCCATGTTGGGATTTGAAGTATCATCTGTGACAAAATAAGTAGACCAGAGGAAGTCTGATCGGAGAGGGAGTTGTGTTTTAATCTCAGTGTTCCATACGTTACAGACCCTGCCTCTTCTGGATAGGCTTGGAAACTCACTTAAAAATATGTTTCTTACCCTTCTGACCCCAAACTAGTTTGTCACCTCTTACATTTTTAATGAAGGAAAGGAAAGGAAAGGAAAGAAAAGGAAAGGAAAGGAAAGGAAAGGAAAAGAAAAGAAAAGAAAAGAAAAGAAAAGAAAAGAAAAGAAAAGAAAAGAAAAGAAAAGAAAAGAAAAAGAATAAGTACCCTGTCTGTACAATCTGACCCTCCTTGCACAATGAGACACCAAGAATCTGGTGTCTCCCTTTTTCTCTCTCAGCTTCGGGGGCTTCTCTTTCAGACTGATGTCGAAGGACTCACAGCATTATTCCCCAAATTCTCTTTGACACAGTTTTCAGGGAAGACTGTGGCAGGACAGACCAGGGTTTAAAGACTGAACCCTGCAGTGGTTCCTGTTGTTGGAGGGGCGCTGCTGGGTCAGAACACCGGGCACAGCAGCCATGGGCACTGGGTGGTGGCCAGAAGGGTGGCCAGGGCCCCAAGAAGTAGACTCTGAGGCACAGTGCTGGCTCATCTCAAGAACATAGCGGGACCCTGGCTGACTAGCTCGAGTGGTTGGAGAGTCATCCCTATGCGCCGGGGTTGTGGGTTTGATCCCCGGTCAGGACACATGCAAGAAGCAGCCAATGAATGCATGAATGAGTGGAACAACAAAGTGATGTTTCTCTCTCTCTCTCCCCCTCTCTCCTTCTCTCTCTCTTCCTTGCCCTCCTAAATCAATAACTTAAAAAAAAAAAGGAAAAATAAAGAACACAGTGGGTTGTTCTGTGTGAATGTGAAAATCTAAGGCGTACAACAAGAGCAGCCAGATGTGGGATGGGAATGCCAGGGCAATTGCATTCTCCGCTCACAGTGCAGCCTTTCATCCAAGTCCAAGAAAGGAGAAAAAAATTGCCATGTACGTTCTGCAGCTTGGCTGTGATGGTTTTCATGCACGCATGTGGGCCACACTGTTCTGCCTCTCCTGGAAGATCTTTGGCCCCCGAAGGGCTTTGGCACTCACTCCTCTGGCCCATTCCCTGCAGCTCTGCTCCAGGCCTGGATGCCCAGGCCTGATTAATGCAGCCCAGCTTTCCCCAAAGATGCCTAGGGGGCATTGAACAGTCTAATTGACTGATCATTTTTATTTCTCCTTTGCTGTTGACTTCCTGTTTACTTCTCTTTCCAGCTTATATGAAGCCATTTGCAGCCACATGATGTGTTAAGATTCTCTTCATTCAGGAAGAGCCAAGAGAAAAGGCTGCAGCGGGCCTGAGAAAACAAAAGAAGTGATGGGTCCGGCAAGCCCTGTGGCTGTCTGATTCCCCGCCGCGGAGGTGGCTGCCGACAGCTTCGCCCTGCAATGCGATGATCGCCAGTTATTAAGCCTGTCTGGTGGAGGAAGGAGCCAAGAGGGGAACGACAACAATAAAAGGCAGATAAATGACTCCCGGGGTCTAAGAACTGTGCGCTCACACACACACACACAAATTCCCTGCTCGCCTTTTAGAGTTCATAGCCAGGAGGATAAACACCATTTAATTTGCAAATGATTGCCATTTGGAGATGGCAAAACATTAGATGTCGCTGGAAGAAAAGTTTACAAGAAAGTCGTGAGATCCTGCACTGAGAACATTGTGAATTCCTCCTCAGCAGCATCCTGAAGCTACTAGACTTCATGACATCTATTCCATGGGCTGCTTGCTCTCTGTTATTCACAATGATGAGACAGTGGTTCTCAAGCCAGGGTGAGAGGGCGATTTCACCCCTTCTTTCCTGGGGACATTTGGCCATGGTTGTAGATGTTTCTGGTTGTTACAATTATGTGTGTGAGTGTGTGTCTTGGTGGGGAAGAGTGGGCAGTGAGTACTCTCGGCAGCTAGTGGGCAGAGGTCAGGGGTGCTGTTAGACACCCTACAACACACTCCGTCACAAAAGGTTTTCCAACTCCAAATGTCGGTAGTGTGAAGATTGAGAAACACTGGTAACAAGGTATCTCAAAGCAGAAAGGAGCAGAGATTGGCAGTATTGGCTTTAAGTTCTAACTTTCTACTTGGAAAGACACGGGCAAAGGCAGGTGGGGACATAGGGGTTCATACCAGGAAGTTCCTGACTCTCTGGGAACACGGAGAGGCAGTAAGATCTACTGCACTGGTAGAACAGTATTGGTGTGATCGGACTGTCTCGAGGGTCTTCCAAAATCTGGGTGAAGATGTGGGCACCCGTCACTACCTTCTTGTGCAGCGTGTCAGTCAGGTGTCCATGCGTGTGCAGCCACTGCCCTCTAGGGGAAGAAATGCACATGGCGCTCACCAGGGGTGCCCATGTCAGGGCCCAGGGATAAACCTTCAAGGCCCCTTCTTCACTCTAGCGGTACATAAAACCTAATTTTATGGTCAGGAGAGCCCCCGCTCTACCACATGCTCACACTAACAAACCTCTGAACCTTTCTCAGCCCAGGTCGAGCTGTTTGTACTTCACAGGTTGTGGACACGAGTGAACAGGAACTGCCTAAGGGTGAACCAGCAGCATCATAGAAGTAAATGTACATTGCTATCGTACTAGAATTACGAGATTGGAGATGTTTAGTTATTAATAAATACTTATTGAGGCCTATCACGTGCCACACTCTCTTGTGAGGGCTGAGTATATAAAGTGGACATGACAAAAATCGTGGTGGTGGGGGGGTGGTAATACGATGTCTGTCCAGAAGGAATCTGGCCATGTAACATGAAAAATAGAGACATTTATTGAAGAACATACAAGATACAAGAAACATTGTACATAGGACAGTGAGCCTCAGTCCCCTTTAAAGTAGGCACCTTGGGACTTCACATAGTTCTCCCAATTGCCATCAGCTACCCTGTTGCATTTTACCGAATCTGATCCACAGTCTGAAATCTCTTCCTTTTCAAAGCTAATTTAAGTTTTGGGAAAAGCCAGAAGTTGCAGGATGCTAAACCTAGTTTGTAAGGGGGCTGAGTCACCTGGGTGATTCAATGTTTCAAAAAAAACTTAGCATGAGACGTAATTTGTGAGCATGCACATTGTCGGGATGAAGTTGCCAATCACCAGCTGCCCATAACTGCGGCGTTCTGAATCATTGGAATAGTTTCCATGGAGCAATGTTCAAGCTTAATGCAAAATTTGATGCAGATTCGTTGCTCTACTCACTCAGTCATTTTGAATGCGATGGCCACACAGTACACATGCTCACTCAATGGTGTCTACCACCCCCACTGACTAGTACAGTGAAGTTGTCATTGTTCACACATGTGCATTCCCATCCACTCTCCTTGGCTGCCAGGTTACATCGATGTAATGCAAACTCGTTATATTAACAATGGCTGGACTTTTTCCAGACAAGCCTCATAAATAGTCAATAAGCGAGAGATAATGCAATTCCAGAGCGTGGTCATTGCCTCGATGAAAAGCAACTAGGTCAACGGATAGAGGACGACTAGGGTGAGAGGTGGGCACCTCTTCAGTCAGTCATCGTGGTCAGGGAAGGCCTCTCTATGTCTGTGAAGCCAGGAGGGTGGCGACCTTCTGAATAGAACCACCTTGGGACCAAGGCGACAGGGGCCCCTGGACCCTGTATGAGAAGACTCTGAGCATCCTCATTATTGAACACTGCCTGGGCTCCAGAGAAATGCTTTCCCTCCTCTACATCCAAACAAAAGTCAGCATGGAGAGGGCGAGCACGGCAGAGTCTTAGGTAAGAGAAAAGACAGGTGAGTCTGGTACGCCCTTCTCAGGTGGCATCAGTGCAGCAAATGACGGCACAAGGAGTCGTTTCCCAGAGTTCTGAGCACCCGTTTTCGTTGTTGTTGTTGCTCTTCTTTGTTTTTGGAGATGCTCGTGAAGGGGAATGGCATTTGCGGCATTTGCACATGGCATGTGAGGGACATTTATACGGTTCGGTAATTCATATTTCCTTCAAGTTGGCAGTTTGCTGATCTAGTGTAAGGTGCTTAAAGCAAACTGATTCTTTACTTTGACAACCGCATGAACATCGAGTACTAATATTGAGATTCATTTTATTAATAAGAATATTGAATATAATTTAGATAAGTTTTCAAAAAATTTCTTCACTTATTTAAATAATTCAAAGTTAAATATTCATATTCACTAATTATAGTATGCATTTATTTAATTTTAAATCTAATTGTTTGAGAAAAATAACTTTGTTGAAAGCACACATTGAAAAC